>PVLD010031354.1:0-15821 GCA_004027595.1 Dinomys branickii | reverse complement strand
TTTGGTGTAGCATGACTTCCTCTTGAGAAAGTAAAGCACTCTATGAATTATTTAAAATCTCTGTATTTAAGTAAATCAAAGCAATAGAGAATGTGTTAAGAGTATAACAGTATATGCAAATTCTTACTTTCTTTGAGGTGTTTGAAAGAAAAGAGTTGAAAAATCAAAATCATCATTTCAATATTTGGTTCTTTCCCTTAGGGTTCACTAAGTAATCTTTCTTAATAGTTGGTGGGGAAAGGTAATTTTTCAATCTCTTAAACAGTAAATGTTATATAATACCATATATTGGTGATTATAAAGTAATTAATAGTTACTAAACACAAGGGTCCTCAAAAGGGTCAAAGTGATTTAAACTTGATTTTATAACTTTTCCAGCTAACGGGATAGTTCCCTTCATGATCACTACTAGAAAAACTCAAATACAAAACAGAACAAGTTTAAAAAAACTTATTACCACCTTGTAAGTTGACATTTTAATAGGGATGTAAAATGTACATAAAATTGTGAAATTTTGAGTTTTTGTAGAGTAAGCATTGTTAATGTCACTGTTTCTTTGACTATGACCGTGTCTTATGAATTAAACTTAATAATGGCTAATATTTACATTTCTGCTAAAAATGAAAACTAAAAGAGTACAGATATTAGCAATAGCATTTGATTAGAATTTGTACATAAAATTAAGATGAGGAAAGTCTTGAAAAATATAACACATTTCAATAAGCATTATAGTCCACTTTTATTATTTATGTAGATAATGGTTTTGAGCATAGTCTGAGTAAAAACACATTCATGTTATAGATTGCTCTTTAAAAATATCTGTGTAATATTTATAGTGTAGTTCTTTAAAATGTTGTTAGCCTAAGGTTCCACAAAACAGAAAAGTGAAAATCAATGTGGATTGTTAAGTCTGCAAAATATCTTACCTCAGGATTGTACAGAACTGGTTCTGAAAGAAAAGTCAAAACTTTATCCTCTAGCAGTGTTCTTTTATAATGTTGGAGTAGAAAAAAGATAGAAATCTAACTACTGCCATGTAATGATTTTAAAAATTAATCCGTACTTATGAACTGCACAATTAAGTTATTTTAACATTACCTCCTTTGTCTCATACAAAGAACTAAATTGAAAATATTATAGTTCAGGCAGAAATATATTACCAATGTAACTCCTGCTACTTAATTTAACAAAAATGTGTGTGTGTGCTCATGTGTACATGCATGCATGCCTGAATGTTTGTGTCAACTTGATACAGGAATAGTCACTGTGTGGCAATGAAAACGGTATTTTTCTAGACATTGTTGGTCTCAGAGGTCCCCATTAAAAGAATAAGGATCGCTACTTCTCAAAACTTGTCAGGTAATGGGCATATTACCTGCATGCACAACGGAGACACAGAGGATACCAGTCTACCTTTGTGATAACCTCGTTTATACACAGAGAGAATATATTGACTATTGTATGCATTATTTCAGCAATACTACCACAGCTCTGCCTTTAAGATTTTGTGAGAAATACATCAGATAAAGGAATCACAGGTCTTGGATTCTGAAATGTCTCATTCAGTCACAGTGATGCAGTGCTCAAATGAAATATAGCTGATTTAATGAGCAATCAAGGACAGAGACACATGTACTGGACACATCAGAGAAATAGATTACATGTGCAGAGACTAATTAGGATGAAATATGGATGCATTTCATATAGTGTTGATCTATGGGACCCCTTCATTATTAGAAGTGATTCTTGCATGAAGTTAATGAAGAAAAATTCAGACGTTGTGCTGCAATAAAGAATTTTAAAATAGTGCCTTAAACTTTTGATTCTGCAAGTTTCAGTTTCTAGAGCACAAAAAGAAGTTTCATATCATGAATTGGTATGATCACAAGAATGGATCCCTACTTTCTACAAAGTCTGAAGTATATAAGGTAAAGAACAGTAGATATTTTCAGATCACCAATCAACTTAATTAAGAAGTAGCTTGACTTCAGTTTTTGATTTAAAGATGCACTAGGTTTTGTGAGCATTACCTTCGCCACTCTAAGTAAGAGGAGGTGTTCACATAACCTTCTAGAATATGTATCTCTAACCAGAGAGATGCAAGGCTTGCATTCAGTTCTTTGAGAATCTTAAGCATCTCTATCAGAGAAATTAAGCTTGAGGAAGGATCTAGAGATAATGCAGTTAGGTTTGTTTTTCATTTTGTTTTGTTTTCTTGTAAGGCTCATGGAAAGGGGAGCCAAAGAAAATGGTAGGAGACATAATATTCGGAATAGATTTAACTGTCATTGCAAAAAACTCTAGGATTATACTATCCACTTGAATATTATGCATTTAGTTTAACTAATATTATTTTCTTAATTTGAGGTTTGAAATTTATAAGTACTTTTGATAAATGTTAACCACTTTGTTTACAGAGTTAGGCTTATTTTCAACATTCCTGCTCTCCTTCAAAAAAGTTCAACATTTGATTGAATAAATATATGGCTAGATTTTATATAAAATAATGCTAATATTTTAGTATCTGGTTTCACTAACAGTTTTGCATTTTCTATTTGCAGAAACTGCTATGGAAGTCAGTATTCTTAAAGAAAAATCAATATGTTTGAGATATAAAATAAGAATGTACATATTAAAATAGCCTATAATCTAATAGATGATTTTTAAGAATAGAATACTTTGGGGAGAGCTGTCTATGTATCATTTTGGAGAATATGCTCTGTACAGTGCTTATATTGAGCACTCTCAACAGTTGCCCACAGTACTTCACCCCCACCTTCATCCATACAAAAAGTGTGTGTAAGTGAAGCCAGGGAGTTAGTGGGGCTGGTGGTAAAAGTATAATAGAAAGGGCTGAGAGA
This sequence comes from Dinomys branickii, assembly GCA_004027595.1. Taxonomy (NCBI): domain Eukaryota; kingdom Metazoa; phylum Chordata; class Mammalia; order Rodentia; family Dinomyidae; genus Dinomys; species Dinomys branickii. The sequence goes on along the minus strand of PVLD010031354.1, from coordinate 12,960 downwards.
AGCGCTCAGTAGTAGGAGAGCACTTGTCTGTCATGCACAAGGCTCTAGGATTAAGCAGCAGCAGTGTGAAAAAAAATTGATAGGAAGAATACTATTAGAAGTGACCATCCTTCTATACTTGAAGCGTATAATTGCATTTCATTAGTAGGGTACCATTTGAGACCTTTTGGTAGAGTTGAATGACAAAAGGCAGCTATTGAAACTAGCTCTTTGTGATTTTGCTCTTCAATTCATGGAAACATGTTTAACTTTATTAACATTAAGGAGATATGTTAGGTCAGTGATAGTCGTTTAAAAAGCATTACATTTGCTTTGTTGAAAATTTAAATTGTGCTGTATAACATGCTAGATGAGTTTACCTATGTCTCTCCATTTCTTTGCTGACACATCCCTTGTTTTCTATAGGTGGTACTTCGTATCTACTTCGCATTTGAAGAAATAAGTATTTAAATAGCTAGGTACTTTCCTTGAAGTTACACACCTTTTAGGTGGTAGACATGGATTTCTAATCCGTTACTGATTCAGCCGAATATACCTAATGGAGGGGATAGACTATAATTAATATTGAGGTGAATAAAATTTCTCTTTAGCCAATTTTTCCAATTACCTTGTCAATAAGATGACTTTATTCCATCATGTTTTTACTTTACTGTAATACAACTGTTAGCGGTCTTTCCACTAGTTAGACTGCAAGCATGTATGTGTATTGTCCACTGTCTCTCCTCACATCTTTTGATCTTGCAGTTACTTGTTATTTGGTCTATGCATCCCTTGTATTATATGTTCTTTTAGTTATAGTTTCTCCGTGTGTATATGTACATACATTTTAATAAACAGTACTTTATCACATTTCTGATATGTACTGTAGTATGTGTAAATATGTACTGTATTCTGCTTTATGAAACTAACATCAAGACATAATCTGTAAATATGTTATTTAATGACTGTATAAAATTCCATTGTAAGTTCATACCATGAATTATTCATTACCCTCCTTGTGATATTTACAGTCTTAATTATTTGACCTTCTTACAGAACATGGACTAGTCTTTCAGGGGCAGGCGGTGTTGCTTAATGGGAGAATACGTATGGAATCCATGCGTGAAGCCCTGAGTTTAATACCCAGCATCCCAAACAGCAGCAGCAAAAAAGTCTTGTGTATACATCTTTTTGTAAATATCTAATTGAAATTACTGCTGGAATAACAAGAGTTATTTTAAGCTTCTTATGCATTGTCATGGGTGTTTCTGGAGAGGGTGTTCAGATTTGTATTTCTACCATCCATTTATGACTGGCAATCACATAGAACAATTATGAATACTGAATATCATGATTAAAAAAAATTGCCAAATGGACAGGTGAAACGTTCTTTGTTTTTAGTTATATAAGTAAAATAATATTATTATATTTTGCACATTACTGTTTCCTTGTCTATTATTTTCATAGAATTTTACTCCTTTTTATATTACAGTGATATAATTTTTCTTATTTATAAGTAGTCCTTTTAATACATTTATAGTAACCCTTCATGACCATTGTTTTAGTTAGTAGACTTTTCCTAAAGTTTTCATTTGCCTTTCAATTTTGTTTTAAAATATTTTAAGATAAAGTACAGTTTCTGTTGTAGTGGTTGTAGTTTTTTTGTAAAACCGGTATACCCATTTAAGCTAGAAATTGTTTTGTAGATTAGGAAGTTTTACATTAGTTACTTTAGGGAAACAGAACAGAGTAAAATAACTGTTACATAGATAGACTCAAGAAAAATTATGCAAGTAGTGCTATTTGTTATCCCTGGTTCAAGTGCCTGCCTGGCAAGCACAAGGTCCTGAGTTCAATCCCCAGTACCGCAAAAAAAAAACCAAAAAAATCACTTTGGGCTGGGGATATAGCTAAGTGGAATAAGTGCCTGCCTGTTATCCCTGGTTCCATATAAATAGAGCAGGATTTGTTACGTATTTTTCTATTCCCCTTCCTAAGTCTCCATCTCTGACAATCTTTTGGCAGGATTTCAGCCCACTTCTAATTTTTCTATTTATGATTGGAGCAGAACCAATTACTCCTCTATTTTGGGATGAGTTCCCAATCACTGCGTATCTTTTTGCCTTGGAGCACTGTGACAGTGGAGCAATACATGCAAACACGAAGGACATTCAAGATTCCAAAACAAAATTGGTCATATCTATGTTATAAAACTGAAGTATATGAAATCAATAATTAACCTTAAAAATTGTTGTCTAAAGGTCTCATTGTGTAAATGATTCAAGTTCAGAGACACTGCTCTTGGTTGCTTTTTGAGGCTTGCAGATTTCACTGAAGAACAATAAACTAGGTTGATTGCCTAAAGGCCACACTATGTCATGGGGACTCTGTTGTTAGCCTATTTTCTCATTTAATTTCTACCTTATATATGTGAGCCTAGTACTTTCTTAGTGTAGTAAACTAGGCATGGATATGATTTTTTTATCGATTGATTTATTGTTTAATTTTTAAAAATTTTTATCATCTTCAAAGGATGAAACTAAGCAAATTGCGTAGCTCTGTGTGTGTGTGTGTGTGTGTGTGTGTGTGTGTGTGTGTGTGTGCGCGTGTGTGTGTCTGTGTGTGTGTGTGTTCAGTATGGGATGTTCATAGTAGTGTTGTAAGGCATTATAGAAAACATTTACTAAACATATTTGCATTTTTTTTTAAACATCGTGAGGTAAAAGAAAATGCTTTTCACAAGTTATATTAGCTTAAGAAAATATATCTTAGTCAGTTTGTGTACAACACAGGGGTTTTTCTTAGCCTTCCTTTTTGGGCTTGGGGTGTTGCAGGTGTTGTAGAAGTATGTTGGGCCCTCAGTCATTATTTCTTCCTGAACTGACAGGATTGTAGCTCACGTCATCAGATGTCAGGGCATTGAGAAAGTCTGCTTTAGGTGGTTTTAACTTTTCCAGTGACTAGAGACGTCTGTGTTCATTGACTGGGCTTTAAATTTCATGTATACTTCTGCTTTATTTTACTCAGTATTTGGGTCGTTTTCATTCTAATATATAGGTTGACACTTTTATACATGTTGCTGGAGGTCCTTTTGCATTGCTACATTTTAGAAAAAAGAAAAGCACACGGTATGCATTGTTTCGCTCGCTCCAGTCCTTTCTTTTCCTCGTGGAACCGGGAGTTGAGCTGGGGACCTCCTCCTTGCCAGACCGGTGCCGGCAGCTAAGCTACCTCCCAGGGGCTCTTCAGTCTTTCTTTTAACGACTGTAACATTTCCTTGAAAGTGTGAATAACATTTCCTTTGTTTGTGTTTATTGTTTTTGAAATAATAATAATTTTGATAAGGTTCCTTTTTTATCTAGACCTGGCATTTCCTACTTTGAAAATACACTGTTTCTTTGGAAGTTGCCAGCCTTCAGACCTGCAGTGATAAAGTGAGATAATATGTGAGAAAAGGGTTTATAAGGGGGGAAACATTTGCAGAGAGAATAGAGGGTCTATGCTTGTAAAGTGTCTATGTCAGTTCATACAGGGTTGATATGTTCGAATTGTATTTCAGACACTCATGTGCAGAGAATTGGGGTGGGAGTTACCCTGTTTGTGATGGATATTTCTACATATCTTCCCTACTAGGGTAGAAGTTAGCATGGAGATGGAGGAAGAGGAAAGGGAAGCAAAGAGAAGAGTACGAAAAGAGAATTAAGACGTGTTATGTTCATTACCAACTCTCTATGAGGAATGTAACATTATGTACTGCAAACATGTACTGATACAAATAAAAATTGAAAAGAAGGTAGGAGAGGCATTGTGAAAAGCAATACATACTTGCCCTCACAATTAGCTCTTTGTTGATTGTCGGCAGATGTATGTTAGTGGGGAATTTTGACTTAACGAATTTCCTTTATAGACTTTCTACAATAAAACTAGTCATTGACTAGTCAATAAACTAATCATTGAGTAAAATTTGTAGTATTCACATTTCTTTGGCAAATCAAACGTGGCTGGGTTTTGTTACTGAAACAAAGCATTCAAAATGCAGAAATAACAGCAGAAATAAAAAGTATATATATAAATAAAGCCTTCATTTTCCATTTTTCCTTGGCTGCAAGATCATGCATTGACTAGCTGGCAGTGATGGCTTCCTGCAAGGCATTAGTACAATTTGATGGTAGATTCTTCTGTAATCTGCTGACTTTTACTCTTACAGAGGTTCATTATTATTTTTTTGATGGAAGTTTAATTGACAGTATATGATTTAACATCTGAAAATATGAGTTTAAATATTAGTTGACAGCCAGCCTGGAACATCTTACTTTCTCTGAAAGTCACTTATTTTTGAGTCAGAATAATAATTCCCTTCTTATATGTATATTAGTGTTTTAAACAGAATAATGCCCATGAAAAACCTCACCATTGATCACTGCATAGAATTTGTTGTGTAACTGTGATAGAACATCAGAGTTCTTTATCTATTAATAATGTTTCTAATGTTAGCAGATGAATTTGTTGAATGTGGGGAATTTGTTCATGGTAATGGCTGTGCTTTGGAAAAAGTTTTATATTAAATGTAGAACTAAAATCCCTTTTCTGTGTGAATTAGGAAGATAATAATTTATTTTCTCTCTTAGACTATTGATTTACATACTTTCATTGAGTGAATGTGGGTAATGTCACAAAATATGCTGCAGAAAATACATGACTCATCCACTGAAAATCAAATCTCATCAAAATACTCTCTATTATATTTTAAAATAAAGAATGTTTCATTTTGGATGAGTTTTACCATCATAATAGAAGCTTTTTCCATATGTGTGTGTGTGTAGGAGGCAGTATTAGAGGAGCCAGGGGATAACCTTACATTCTATTTCTGCTCATTTTTGATAAAATTATTATCACTAAATTGGAGAGGCTATTGTTTATCATCTGGTTTGTAGTGTTTGCTACTTAATTGACATTGAAGCAAAATTTAAGCTAGGTTATCTTGCATAATACTGCTAAAAATTGTACATCACTGTAGTTTAAAATACATGAGAATTCATTTTTAAAAATCAGTGTGTTGAAGAGCTGTCTATTCTTATGTTTCATGCAGCAGTGTTCGCAAATAGCTAGAACGTGAAATTAATGTAGGTGTCCACCAGCAAGGGAATGGATAAGGGAAGAGTGGTATATATACAAAATGAAACATTACTCAGCCGTAGAACAGAACGGCATTCTGTTATACGCGGAGTATGGATGGAACTTGAGAAAATGATGTTGAACAAATTAGGCACAGGAAGACAAGTGTCTCACGTCCTCACTGATGTGTACAAGCTCAAAAGTGAATATCAAAGAAGTGGTCAGTAAACCAGTGAAGGCTGTCGTGTAGGGATAGAGAAGGATGGTTAATGGGCACGGAGTTGCGATTGAATGGGATGAATAAGTTCTAATATTCTCTGATGCAGTGGAATGTGTATGGCTCACAACAATTAATAATTTCTAGGTAGCCTGTAGAGAGATATTGGTGTGTTAGGTTTTTGTTAATACAAAATGACCTCAGAGAATCGATTTGCGCTGAGATAGCATTTATTTTGCTCATATATTAGCGCTGTCACTCCATGATAAGTTGCCTCTATTGCTTTAAGCCTGTAGGTTGGACGACATGTTTGGAATGAAACTGCTCACCACAGGGCTAGGAAGGGAAAAAACAGAAAGATGCTGAGGTCCTATGATTTCCTTCAAGAATGTGGCAGTGGCCCCACTGGCCTGTCACTAGGCCCACCTCTTAATGTTTCTATCACCTCCCAATAGTGCTACACTGGGGACCAGGCATTTAACATGTAGGCCTTTGGGGGCCTATTCCAGATCCAAACTCTTATTAAGAGGATTCTGAATGTCCCTGACATTAAAAAATGATATATGTATGAGGTCATAGATATGCCAGTTATCCTGTTCTGATCATTATATATGCATTGAAATGCCACATCACATACCATAAATATATATAGTTACTATGTGTCCCTTAAAAATAACACTTCATTTAAGGAAAGGTACTTTTCAACCAGATTTTTAAAGTCAGGTGTTAAAAGATGTCTTCATTTTTCAACAACGTTATAGTATACATTTTTAAAGAATATTTTTTTGGCAATAACTACAAATTAAAGTATGTGGACATCCATTCTGAGAGTTCAGATTTACTTAAACCGATGAAAATGTGATTTATTTTGTTTTATCCAGAGGAAAAGTTCACAAAGTGAAGTAGATATTATTTTTTCGTTTTTAAAAAGTTGACAGACTTATGACTGCCCAGGTGCCTGTGATTAGAATTGTTTTCCTTGTTACAGTTTTCAAATGAAAAAGCGCCGTTTTGTGAATGTAAGCAAGTCCATCCGTTTTAGCATTTCAGTTGTTGAGAATCCATAGTGAGTTATTTTCCAAAAAGCACTTTATCCCTCTAACACTACTGCTATCTTTGATTAACAGAGAGTGGAATCCACCACTTTGAATCATCTTTTCTGCTCTTCAGTCCCTGTAGTGTTTTAGTTGACTCATAATAAAATGCAGCTTAAAACTGAAAGGCCACTGCAGAGAAGTTTTTATAGCTTAGCATGTTTCAGTTTCGTAGATTTCCTTTGTATTTATATTCTGGTGGTGAGAGAATATAAATCGTGATATTGTGCACTTTTGTCCATTGGGGAAATCAGAAAGCCAGAGTATCCATGTATTTCTTATATAAAAATAATATTTTCCCTTTTGTAGAGGATAATTTTAATGGTACACTGTAGAGATTCAATAGAAGAGAATTTCAGTCATGCTTTTAATATTTATAAAATATTTTGAGGGCCGTGCATGAAGGCTGTATGTACATATACTACCAGTAAAACAGCACCATTAATACAATTGAGATATTAAGAAAAAGAAAAATCTATTTGCTATTTAGGAAGCAGAGAATTTCTTTCCTTAATTTGCATTTAGAAAGCTCTAAATTAAAATGCTAAGAGGAAGGCAAACAGTGTCAGCTAGTGCTGCTGGTACTGTAAATACAACTTCTTTATTTGATATAATTTTAAATAATCTTGACATTCAGACATCATGCTTTCTGATCATTTAATGTTAAAGCACAGAATAATAGAAACATGCTTGAATGAGGCATAGTTTTTACCAGAGTGCAACATTACTTGCATGCTTCTATATCTTCAAATTAATTTCGACATCTCTACACAGAAATAGATTTGTATGAAGAAAAATGAATAACTTGTTTGTCTATAATGCTATTTCACTTCTAAGCCATTATAACACAGTTTTCCATTTGGGCATACGACAAAGAAAATGTGTGATTTTTATTTTTATCTTCCAAACTATTTTGTTGCATATTAAGAAATTGTGATTTTACAGTAAAAGAAAAATCCACTAAACTGGTATGTATGTGAATGGGGGGTAGTTAAAGCCTATACATGACTGCAAAGGTACTCAATGCTGTATTTTAAATTTCCGGGTGTCTTTTCCACCTTGCTCATTAGTGCTCTTATTTTGTACCTTTTATTTCAGCTTCATTCATGTTTCTCCTTTCAGTCCCTGAAGCGTACACACTGCACAGACCCTTGGAGACCCACAAACATGCATATGCCTCTGATCACCTACCTTATAATTCATTGACAAATCGAGAGGCACTACATAAAGAGTTTCTTAATCTTGCATTGGTCAATTCAACAAATTGCCCCGCATCTTTCTCCACACTATTTCTTTTTACTTTCAATGAACAGAAAGAGTCTTTTTACTTCAGCAAGAGCAACGTGTTCATTTGTGCACTGGTTCCCATCCTACAGAGATTTGACTCCTTTCCCTGTGCTATCTATATTTTTTCTTCTCCATTAGATCATGAAAAGCATCATACTAATATGCTCTAGTATCTGCTCTGGATAAGGAACAGCTCCTCTCTCTTTAGTCTTCTCTATCACTTTGCTTCCCAGATAGTAAAATCCCTTGAAAAATGTCTCTACCTACCTATTAATTTCTGTCTTTATATTAATATCTGAACTCTCTTCAATCCTGTCCACTTAAATGTCTATCCCTGTCACTCTACCAAGACTTCTATTTATTTAAAAGGAACAGACATTGGTAGTGGCAGGGTTAGCAGGAGCATTAGGAATAGAGTTCTGCTTGAGCGATATTTCATTTGAAATGCCTTTTAGAAATCATCATGGAGATGTTAGATAAGTGGTTAGATTTTGACTCTGGAATTTCAGTAATTAGTTATAGCTAGTGAGATCAGTTTGAGATCATTGTTTCATATACATGATGTTACAATAGTATATTTACATGAAATTATTTTGTGAAAGATTATACATAGTGAAGAGAAGGAGGTATAGAATAAAGACTTAAGACTTTCTCTTAATTAGTGGTTAATGAAAAGAGAACGATTCAGGAAAGCAAATTATGGAAAGGATAGGCAGCAAAGTAGGACAATGTGATTTCATAGAAACAGGAGAAAAAGTGTTCTAAGAAAGAGCTACGATCAAATGAGTCAAACGCTGAGAGACTAGGTGGGACGATCACAAAGTATCCACTGAGGTGCCAAGTCATTGAGCTCATTTATGCCTTTAGGAAGCTCAGAAGAGGATCTGAACTAGGTGCTATGTTGGTGTGAGTTGAAGAGTGGACTGAGCAGTCAATGGAGTGGAAACTTGGCTGTAGGGCTCCGAGTAGGTGATACCTGCACAAAGGATGTTATCAGCCAGTTCTGGTTTTTTGTTAGGAGGATAATCTATCTGGGAAAGAATTGTTAAAGATATAGGAGAGTTGTAAAAAAAAAAAAAAAACAAAAACCAAAAACAAAAAGTAAAATTAAAAGGGAAGGATTGTAGATCCATATGTGAAAGAACTTGGCTTTGCTTGGAAGGATGCTTTTCTATTTTGCATAGAAAAGAAGATGGTAGAAACATAGAATTATTTACTAGTGATATGAAAGTTTTCTTTCCATCTGATGGTTTCTATGTTACTGGAAGTTAGCAACAGTGTTGAGTTTAGTAACTGTCACAGTACTGTTGTGCGTTATGTTGATGAATGGGTCATTTTGAAAAATGTGAAGTAGTCATCAGTGTCGCATTACTAATGCTGTTGGGCAATATTAGGAGTACATTTGAAATTGATAACTGTTACTTTAAAGCAATGTTACTATTTCAAGTTATTTTATTTTCCACTAATGCTATAGAAATACAGACCTGGTAAAAGGATGTTGAAGCATTAGGGAAAATAATGTTTGCCATGGCTATTTGTCCTAGTGACTTTTTTGTTACTGAGACATGATACCTGACACTCAGAAATTAAAGGAAAAAGAGTTTATTTTTGCTCATATTTTATAATGGTTTCAGCCCATAGCTGACTGGCTGCAGGCAGGCCAGTATATACAAAGGGCATGGTGGCCGAGAGTTGCTCATGGCCTGGTGCCCAGCAAGCAGAGTGAGCAAGAAAGGGAACCCAGGAGCCAGGGAGGGGCATAAACCCTTCCAGGCCAAGACTCCAGTTACCTACCTCTTGCATCCAGTCCCCTCTTCCGAGAAGGAAGCCAGCTATCAGTGCTTACAACCCCAACTGCATCCTAAAGCCCTGCCTACAAGTAACGAGCTTCCTAGGGGACATGTAGATGTATAACCTACAACAGTATTAGACAGTTAGTAATACCAAGTAATATTTACTGGATTATGAAGCAGCGTAGATGTACAGTTGAGTACTGGTGAGAAATGATGAATGGTGAGTCAAAGGACTAAAGCCTCACTGAGACCTCAGCATTGATTCAGTGGTTAGGGATGTCACTCAGCAAAGCACTTTTCTAGCATGAGCAAGGCCCTTGATTTCATCCCCAGCATCAGAAATTGGTGACATTGATTTTGCAGGGTTGCTTGATCAATTAAGGTGGAACTCCAGGAAAAAAAAGTTTTCAGATGTTGGGATAAGATAAGAATTTAAGAGGATTTGTTATTTTTGGTGACGGATATATGGCCATGGGGTAAATAGGAGAGGCTACATTTTGGAAAAGAGAGATAACGAAATCAGGAAACTGAGAGGCTATGTAGGTTTTGAGTGCAGATGATGAAGTCACCAAAACCAACAAATCAAGTGAGAGTACACAAGAAGACTGAGTCAGTTGCTAAAATCTTTATGCAATGAAGGGGAACAACTAAGATATTTGAAGATAAAACAAAAGCTGGTACAGTTGAATTGTGCTAGCTCATACCTGTTTTTTCCTGAAGGATACTATCAAGAATTAAATATTGGCAAAACAATTACCTTATACACCAATAGCTATAGGCAAACCCTGTCATGCACTGTTAGAGGCAGCCTAGTGAAAATAGATCCCATTAGACTTATCTAGTTTACACAGTATATTTAATGAGGACATTGTAAGTAGAAAGATATTAATGATGGTTATCATGATTATAATGAAGGTTTCAAGTTTAATCTCTTAGATTTAAATGGTATGCATGATGTAAAAGAAACTGCTGTGAATAAAAATATATAATTTCAAACTTAAACATTTTATGAGATGGGTGTGGTGGCACATGCCTGTAATTACAGAACTCAGGAGACTGAGGCAGGAGGATCATCACAAGTTCAAGACCAGGCTGAGCTACAGAGTGAGCTCAAGGCCAGCCTGAACTGCATAGCAAGACCCTGCCTCTAAAAGATAGATAGATTAGATAGATAGGTAGATAGATAGATAAATAAATGTTATAATTATATAACAGTTAAACCAAATAGGGGATAAAATACATTTTTCTGACTTTTCACAGGAATAGTATATAAAAGGTTTGTTTGAAACATTTTAGAGTGCTTGGTTATCCAAGTCTATATATGGCAAGTAACAAGGCTGAAGGGGAGGCATAAGGTTTTAGTCTTGCTTCTCTCTGATTGTGCAACCTCAGTTTTAAGAACTGTGGAATGAGAGGATGATGCTCGGTATTTCAAGGGACCCTGTGACTCTGTTCTATGTTTATAAGAAAAATAAATTTATAACATACAGAAATTGTATTTTGGCTTTTGATGCAGACAGATCAAGATGCTATGTGCTGTATGTAACTGTATCCTCTTGATCTAAGATTCTAGGTGAGTGATGGCATAATTTAATGCTCTAGTTTTCCTTTTCTTTTGTGAGATGACTTAAATAAAAATTCAAATAACTTCCTTTAAAGCAAGCTCAGCAAAATAGCATAATATAATATTTTAATAAACACTAAAGGAGCTATTTATATATTACTTTTATATTTTGGAGGTTATTTCAAACATACATAATTTGCAAGATTATGAATGCTATAACACATGTACATACTCTTTACCCTGACTCACCTAGTGTTCATGCCTTCCTTTCTCCACTTTTCCTCTGTAGTACCCCCTCTTCCCCGCCTCCTTTCCCTCCCACCTCCACCTTTACCTCCCCCTCACTTCTAGCTCTTCTTTAGCCTCCTTTAGTTTGGGAGATTTCTACAGCTATGCTTGGTTTTTCATGGCAATGACTTCTTTAAAATGACTTTTTAAAATAATATACATTTTGGTTATATCTAATGTTTCCTGATTAAGAGGATAAAATGGTTTTATTCCCTTATTTGTTTTATCTGTTATATAATTACAATGTTTGTTTGTTTCTTTCTTTATTTGTTTGTCTTTTTGAGGCAGGGTCTTGCTACGCAGTTTAGGCTGGCCTTGAGTTCACTTTGTAGCCAAGCCTGGTCTCGAACTCACAATGAAATTCCTGCCTCAGCCACTCACAAGAAACCTCCTACCTCAGCCTCCTGAGTGCTGGGATTACAGGCATGCACCACCACACCCATCTCATAAAATGTTTGTTTAAAAAGTTGGTAATTACATATTTTTCTTGGCAAGAATTATATATAGGCCATGATGTATACGGAATCATATCTGGAGATATATAGTATCTGGCCTCATTGGTAAAACCAATTTTTATCATTTGGTCAAGGTTTTATACAGTTTCTCTAGTGTATAATTACTATTTCCTCTTCTAATTAATAAACCTATGGAGAAACACTTTTAGGCCATGCAAATGTCATGCTCATCAAAATACTCCCCTAAGTCAGTGAGTGGTGGTGAAGCTATACAACATATTGTTTTCCTTTTAAGACAAAAGATGTTAATATATATGCTGGTTTTTTAAAGATAAAACCTCAGTATTGAGGTTTAATCCTAGTGTTCGCACTTCGTGATAAATGAGTGGGTGTGGGGTTGCGGTTTGGGTGCTCGTCTCTAAAAGCTTTGCCATCACTGGTCTAGGGTATCTTTTTTCATAATAGTTATGAAATGATGAGTTGCCAACACATAATACTCAGCACATGGCATGCTACTAAGTAAGATCTCTCCTTTGCAGCCTGCTTAGCTGTCCAGCTAGCTAGCTGTCTTGCTATCTGCTCCTTGATTTCTTAGGAGCATTGGAGTATAGATTCTTGTTTTTCAGGGATTCATAGCAAATTTATGTATTGGATTACTTTGCCGTCATTTTCCCCTATTGTTTTTAGTGAGAGCCACCCTCAATCTATCATGGCGACCTGGTCATATTTTATGACCTAAGAAGACATTGTAGTCTCATCTTGTAGCTAAGCTTTCATAGCATTGGAATCAATAATGTCTCTGAGGAGTGTTGCTCATTTTGTGGGGAGGAGCTGTAGGAGAGACTACAGCCTATATATTAGCTATGTGTCTGCTGCTACTGGAATGCAAAAATAGACAAGTTACTTTCAGATAATCAGAATGTAAAACACTGAAAATAAAAGGACATGATATTTAAGCTAAATTACGGGATTTTACTTTTACATAAGTCTCATTGGTGTGAAGCCAGTGTGATAATTTCAAGCGCACATGTAGTAACATTGAACTTTGCGCAAGGCATGCTGGCACACACTTGGAATCCCAGCCCTCTAGGGGGTTGGGGGGCTCACAAATTGAAGTGCCATTTGGGAAACTTGGTGGACCCTGCTTCAAAATTGAAAGAAAAGAGAG
>PVLD010031353.1:0-15826 GCA_004027595.1 Dinomys branickii | reverse complement strand
TCTCTCTCTTGTCTGATTGCTCTGGCTAGTGCTTCCAGAACTATGTTGAATAGGAGTGGTGACAATGGACATCCTTGTCTTGTTCCTGACTTTAAAGTGAAAGTTTTCAGTTTATGTCCATTTAGTATGATGTTGGCTGTTGGTTTGTTGTAGATGGCTTTGATCAGATTGAGGTAGAGGTCATCTATTCCTATTTTTTCTAAGGTTTTTAACATGAATGTATGTTGGACTTTATCGAAAGCCTTCTCTGCATCTATTGAGATGATCATGTGGTTTTTGTCTTTGACTGTATTAATATAGTGTATTACATTAATTGATTTACAAATATTGAACCATCCCTGCATTCCTGGAATGAATCCTACCTGGTCGTGGTGTATAATTTTTCTTATGATTCGCTGTGATCTATTTGCCAGTATTTTGTTGAGTATCTTTGCATCTATGTTCATTAGCGAGATTGGTCTGTAGCTCTCTTTCTTGGTTGGGTCTCTCTCTGGTTTTGGTACCAGTATAATACTTGCCTCCAGAAATGTGTTGGGGAGAGTTGCTTCCTTTTCAATTTCATTGAAGAGTTTGAGGAGTGTTGGCATTATATCTTCTCTAAAGGTTTTATAGAATTCTGCTGTGAATCCATCAGGGCCTGGGCTTTTCTTTGTTGGTAAGTTTTTAATGACGTTTTCAATCTCATTAATTGATATTGGGTTGTTCAGGATTTTTAGGTCTTCCTGATTCAATTTTGGCAACTTGTACCTTTCTAGAAATTTGTCCATTTCTTCTGTGTTTTCTATCCTATGGGAATACAGATTTTCAAAGTAGGTATTAATGATCTTTTCGATCTGTAGTGACTTCATCCTTTTCATTCCTTATTGCATGAATTTGAGATCTTTCCCTTCTTTTTTTGATAAGGTTGGCTAGGGGTTTATCAATTTTATTTGTTCTTTCAAAGAACCAACTCTTTGATTCACTGATTTTTTGTAGAGTTTTCTTCATCTCAATTGCATTAATTTCTCCCCTGAGTTTTATAATCTCCTACCTTCTTTGAGCTCTTGGTTTGGCTTGTTGCTCTTTTTCTAAGAGTTTGAAGTGTATCATTAGGTTATTTATTTGCTCTCTTTCTATTTTCGTTGTATATGATTTCATTGCTATAAATTTCCCTCTGAGGACTGCTTTCATTGCATCCCACAGATTCCGGTAGGTTGTACTTGCATTTTCATTTATTTGTAGATAATTTTTAATTTCTTCTTTAACCTCTTGTGTGATCCATTGGTTATTCAGGAGGTTGTTGTCTAATTTCCACGTGTTTATGTGGTTTTTGGAATTCTCTTTGTCATTAATTTCCAATTTTATTGCATTGTGGTCCGATAATATGCATGGGATAATTTGAATTCTTTTGCATTTAGGTAGATATGCTCTATGGGCTTGAATGTGGTCTATTTTGGAGAAAGACCCATGTGCCGCTGAGGAAAATGTGTATTCTGATGTTGTGGGGTGGAACACTCTGTATACATCTACTAAGTCCATTTGTTCACACTTTTGGTTCAGGTCTGTTATTTCTTTGCTAAGTTTCTGTCCGGTTGACCTGTCTCTTTGCGTCAGAGGGGTGTTTAGATCCCCTATTACAATAGTATTATTAGTTATTTGATTTTTTACGTCTGTCAAGATTTGACTTGTAAAGTTAGGTGCTCCATTGTTTGGTGCATAAATGTTTAGGATTGTTACCTCTTCCTCTTGCAGCTTTCCCCTAACTAGTATGTAATGGCCTTCTTTATCTCTTTTGATTGTTTTTGGTTTGAAGTTTACATTATTTCCATCATAATAGCTACCCCTGCTTTTTTCTGGGGACCTGTTGCATGGAGAATTGTTTTCCAACCTTTAACATTCAACCTGTGGATTTTCTTTTGAGTAAAATGTGTTTCCTGTATACAGCATATCATTGGATTGTGTTCCTTAATCCAGTTTTCCAATCTTTTCCTTTTGACTTTTGAGTTGAGGCCATTTACATTAATGGTTATCATGGTTATATGTTGGCTTATTCTAGTCATGTTATTTACTTGATGTTTTTCTTCGTGTGCTATTTACTTGCTTGTTCTGTTTAGGGAGTTATTTCTAATGTTGTTCTTGGAATTGTCTCTTTTTTCTCTGTCTAGATTATCTTTTAGTGCTGTTTGCAATGCTGGTTTGGCACTCATGAAGTTCTTCAGTTGTTCTTTGTCATGGAAATATTTTATTTCTCCATTGAATTTGAGGGATAGTTTTGCAGGATACATCAGTCTGTGCTGGAAGTTTTTTTGTCTCAGAATCTGTAATATCTCGCTCCAAGCTCTTCTTGATTTCATGGTTTCTGTTGAGAAGTCTGCTGTGATTCTGATGGGCTTTCCTTTATAGGTGATCTGTTTCATTTCTCTAGCAGCTTTGAATATTGTGTTCTTTTGCTGGATATGTGGGATCTTGACTATTATATGCCTGTGTGTGTTTTTCTTTGGGTTATGGATCACTGGGGTCCTATATGACTCGATTAAGTGAACTTCAGTATCTTTTACCTTGTTTGGGAAATTTTCTGCTATTATTTCAGGAAATATTCTTTTTATATCATTTGTGAGTTCTCCTGGTGTTTCACACAGTCCTATAACTCGAATATTGTTACGTTTTGGCTCATCTTGGAGCTGTTGGATTGACTTTTCTTGTGTCTTTGATGATATTATGAGATTCTTCCTTTCACGCTCATAGGTTGCCATGCTGTCTTCAAGTTCTGAGATTCTATCTTCGGTTTCATTTAAGCAGTTTTGCATGCTTTCAGTGTAAGTTTTCAAATCCTGGCATTCTCTTTGGACCTGTTTCATTCTTGGTAATTCATTCCTAAATTGCTCTTGTAACGTTTCCATTTGTTTCCTATTTTCTTCTAGTCTTTCTTCTATTTCTTCTCTATGTGTACAGAACATTTCTTCCATCATTGTTTTCAGCTCGTTTTTTGTCTGAGAGATCATTGCAGGTATGTGGCTTATTTCTGCTTTAAGCTCTTTTATGGCCTGTTGGAGTTGTTTCATTTCAGATGCAATCGTTTCATAACTTGCAGGTATGTGGCTTCCTGGTTCCACTGTATTCTCGCATTCAAAACTCGTTCTGGGTGGGGTTGATTTTTGAGACTGCATTTTGTTCCTCTCTTTTCCCATTTTTGGGTATCAGATTCAAAATGTGGAGCTATAAATTCCCCAGGCAGTTCATCAGGCAAAGGTCTGCTGCAGAGGCTGCTCCAATGATTCCTTCTCTTTGGGAGAATGTCCCTTAAGCTGTCTGCTGAGATTTCCACTTCTACTCCCTACCCCGAGACCTGGCTGGGGTGCATAAACACCTCGCCGCCCCAGGGACCTTGCAGGCAGGGGGCCGCTCAGGTGTTCCTCCCTGGGTGGAGCTCCTCCTCCCCTTACAAATCCCATTGGGGCGCCCAGCCAGCTCTTCCAACCCGGGGATCCTGCAGTCAGTAAAGCTGCTTGAATGTCCCTCACTGGGCGGATCTTCTTCCGACTCAGTAAAAACCGGTGAGGGCGCCCAATGAACTCACCCTGGGATCGTGCAGACAGGAATGCCGCTCAGATGTATCTCCCTGGGTCGAGCTTCTTCCCGACTCAGAAATCCTGTTGCCATGTTCCCTTGGCTCTCCTGTTCCAAGATCCGTGCCGGCAGGAGATCCTGGTGCTCCCTGGCGCTTTTCCGTCTCCTCGGCTTTGTCGCAGGATTCGCCGACTGCAGCTCCCGTGGCACTGGCTGCGGGGGCGGGGCTCTGAGCGGGATCCCGGACTGCCTTCCAGTTTGGTGCAGTCTGCCTGAGGATCGCGTTCTCTGAGTTTACTCCGCTCTGCGGCCTCCAACAGATCCTGGCTACCAACGCCTCCAAGCCCATCGGGTTCAGGAGCTGGGAGGGTCCATCCCACCGCAATCGCTCTCTCGGTTGTACGCGGATTCAGCCGAGCTGTGGCCCAAGTGCAGTGCCGATTGCCTCTGGCGCCCAGCTCTCAGGATCCGCCCACTTCTCGCCGCGGCTTATCCAGCCGACCCTTTAATGCTCAGGCTGTGGAGAGCAACACGGTCAGTTGGAATTTCGCATCTGCGGACCAGGCACCCGTGCGCAAAGGATCAGTCTCTGGGAGAGTTTCCCTCTGCCGCTCACCTGGTTGCCATTTTCCCGGAAGTCTCTGAATACTTTAAAAATAAGTGTATCAAACTCTAATCAAATGATAAATGACAAATGAAATGAATAAAAAAGGAAAAAACCTACAAAAAATGTAGGATCCTAGTATATATCACCTACCAGAGGCTCACTTTAGTTTCAAGGAAACTCAATCTAAAAGTAAAGGGATGGAAAAACATTTCATGTAAATAGTAACCAGGAGAGAGCAGATGTGTCTATATTTATGAGACAGGATAGATTTTTAAAAATTATCACAAAAGACAAGGTCATTATATAATGATAAATGAGTTAATTATATATGTGTCTGTGTGTGTGTGTGTGTGTGTGTGTATATATTCAACATTGAAGCACCTAAATAGATAAGGGAAATATTTGCAAAATTGCAGGGCAAACAGCTATACAACAATAAGGAACTTCATTCAATACATTAAGTGGTTAATAGAACATTCAGGCAGAAAATCAGTAAGGATATTGCAGACTTGAACAATACTGTACACCAAGTAGATTTAACATACATACAGGAACATTCTACCCATCACAATACACATTCTTTTCCAGAGCATATAGAACATTTTCTGGGGTAGATCATATGTCAGTCCACAAACATCTTAAGCAATAAACAATTTATTTATTTATTTATTTTAAAGAGAAAAAAATGATAAAAATAACATCAATGAGGACAAAAACAAAACAACAGAAAAACAATAAAAACTACAGGATTTCAAAACAAGATGATAGGAATTAACAATGGTTGTTATATTTATTATATATTGTTATCTTCAATGAAGTTGCTCAGATTACTAGATCTAAGAATGAATGCAAGATTGATCAAACAAAGACAATAACAAGTAATAAAAAATTAGAAATGATAGAGAGCTTCATCAAACAAGATGGTAGGAATTCAGCAATGGTTGTTATGTTGAACACTGTTGTCTTCAAATTAGTTGTTCCTATTACCAGATATAAGCATGTAAAATTTGTCAAGAGAAAAGAAAAAAAATTTTAAGCATGAACTGTTCCGTTCAATAAACCAATAGACATCAATACACTTATCTCAGCTATCCTTGTATATACACATATATTTTTTCTTTTTTCTTTAATTTTAAAGAGAAAATAGAAAAAAATAACAAAAACAAAGGAAAAAACAAAACAACATACAAACAATAAAAGTAATACAGAATTTCAAAACAAAGCGATAGGAAATCACTGTTGTTATCATATAGTCCACTATCTTCAAAGTAGTTACTCAGACAACCAGACACAGGCATGCAAGATTGATCAAACAATTACGCATTAACTGTTTCTTTCAATAAACCAATAGAAACTAGTATTACAATTATCTTAGCTATCTTGTGTATATAAATATACCTATTTTCCCCCTTCCCTCTTTCTTTCTTTTTCTTTTTTCCGTTAGCCCAGTTTTTCTTTCTAATTTGAGCAGTTTCTTTCCCTTTCCCATTATCTGTTGTACTTTTCAGATTTTATTTCTCTTTCAGGTTCTTATACTAGGGAGGCAATATGATGTTTACACCTGTGAGTCTGATTTATTTCACTTATGTGTATGGTCTCAAGTTGCATTCATTTACCTATAAAAGCCTCTAGCTTATCTTTCTTTATAGCTGAGTGATACTCCATTGTATAAAAATACCACATCTTTGTTTTAGGGCAGATGGCCTCCAGATGTGTGTGGCAGATATGGTCCTAAGTAACAAAGGTGCTAGATTGAAGACCTGGAGGGATGCAAAAGGCTATTCCTCCTTGGAGGGAATAGAGCTCCCAGGGAATTTCTGCCCTAAAGCCTCACAGGGAGTAGAGTAGGTTTTTCTCTCTCTTCATTATAATTGACACT
Organism: Dinomys branickii; assembly: GCA_004027595.1. Classification (NCBI taxonomy): domain Eukaryota; kingdom Metazoa; phylum Chordata; class Mammalia; order Rodentia; family Dinomyidae; genus Dinomys; species Dinomys branickii. Next base: position 9,794 of record PVLD010031353.1, on the reverse strand, counting down.
AAAAGAGAAGCCTTTACAGTTTTGCCTTAAGGTTATTAATTTAAAAGACTATTTCTATCCATGAGATAAAAGACATTTTACCTTTAGTTGAAAAAAAAATCATAAGATTTACAATAATGATGATATTTTTAAAAGATTACTTAAAGTTCTCTTGATTCCTAATAAGCCTGATTGCCTATTTTACATTCCTAAATTTAATTAGTACAGTATAGGAAAGCTTCCATATTTTACAAACAGATATAAAGGTACAGAGTGCAATCTGAAAACAATGGGGTTTGAACAGTGGCTTGATTTTGACATTCCCTTTAAATGATGATGGGCCTGATGGTAACCTCTAAGTATGACAGCTTTTCATATCTGAGTCACCTTATCCAGCAAAGATCTACTGTACCCCAAGCTGTTCAGGTCAAACTGATTTGCAGACTTTATTTGGTGATATTAATTGGCTTTGACCATCTTTTAAGCTAACTACTAATGGATTTAGGTCCTCTTTTTGACATTCTCAAGTGAGACCCAGCCCCTACCTCTCCACGGGCACTTATACCAGATGCTAAAACTGCCTTAGATAAAGTTAGTCTGGCTCTCTCTAATGCTCAAAATTCAATTACAAAAACAGAAGGGGGAATCAATCCTTCCCATTTCACTTGGCAATATATACTATTAACTTTTTAGATTTTACAAAAGATGGAAGTACAGCAGCAGAAAGACAACTCCATCAGGTTAAAAAAAAGCTAATTTGTGGTTGAGGATATGTTCGTGTCCTGCTGTATCATGAAGCCAGATCCGGAGAAGGTGACAACGGTGAGGCTAGGTCCCACTTGGGGCCTATTGAAGGAATTGACCCAGAGCGCCCAGGGGATGGTAACTAAAACGGGGACCAAAGATCTGCGTAGGTGATAGAGTACATAAAGATAACTGAGCTACAAGTTACCAGCACCCTTAAGACAGAATAAGCTATACAAAAATTCCTCATAGATGAAAGATTTTATTCCTTCCAAATTCTGACAAGAGATCTCTGCTAATTGACAAACAACAAAATCTGACTAGTCTATTTATAATTATAAATTTCTAAAATTGTAATAGTATTACTGTAATTCCATTTGGTCAAAAATATATTTGAGTGCACTCAGATTTTGTAAGGGTGTTTGTTCTGTGCACTTGTTATTTGTCTTGTTGTCATTCTGTAAACAGCTGGTCCATTTTTATTTTGAACTCAACAATTTTTCTCTTTTTCCTTTTCCTTTTGCACTTGTGGATCATTTGGTCATAATACAATTTGAGATATAGAGTTAAAAACATGCTTCCACCTCAGTTACCAGCTGGTCAAAGTGTGGCTTTCTCACGCTCACCAAAAAATTAAGATAATTAAACAAAAATCCCTTTGAGTGTGGAGAGATTGTTTGACAGGACTCCAATTGGTGAATAGAGGAGTTGCCAACCTTTGTTCATTAAAAAGGAGCCCCCAGTGATCTTTTTTTTTTTTTTTTTTGCGGTACTGGGGATCGAACTCAGGACCCTGCGCTCGCTAGGCAAGCGCTTATTCCACTGAGCTATATCGCCAGCCCCCCCCCCCCCAGTGATCCTAATAATCTCTTGGGAGACACCTCACTAATTTGGTCATGATCAAAAGATAAAGTTTTCCAGGAAAAATAAAATAAGGTTCTCTCACAAAAGATGCTCTTGGTACAAAACTAAATTAAGCAACAAATGTTTTCATATGTGTATGACAATTCATTATTGTTAATCTCATTGTGTATTAACTGTACTCATGATTCTGGATGTACATGTCTTCCAAATTGTAAAATAAGGATTGCTTATGGTCATGTCTTCTCATTCAGATTTAGGCCTCTGCTTTTAACAAAAAACTTTTGATGTATATCCCATTAAAGGACAAAAAATTAGGCAAAAGCTTGTTATGTATTAGATAGAGATGATTGGTTAAAAGGGTTATGTCAAAATGAAAAAATAGGTATTTTACAAAATGTTATGATTGTTATGCTGTACTGTGATGTATGGTTTTGATTTCCAACTTTCTATGTTAAAATATGTAACTTGTCTGTTAACATTCTATAGGGATTTAAATATTAGAATATCCATGGTATTAGATTACAGTTCCACTTTATGGTCTAAGGTGTTTGATATTCAAATTACGCTTACTGCCTCCATTAGAATGTAATGTGATTAATCTTCTCTTCTGGATGTTTTATAACTGAGGTTTGGAGACAAAAATTAGAGAGATAAGTAGGCTAAGAGGATAGCCAATATTTTGGTCCTAGCCCTCTGAGGTCAATGAGGACCCAGGAAATAAGAGAACATCTGCTCCAACATCCTATAACTCGTTTGAGGCTGTGATCTTCTGATCAAGGAGATTGTGGGACCACAGAGGAAGCTGAATCAATGATATATAGTGTGCCTACGGAGCATCACCAGGAGAGAAAAAAAATCTCTCAAGCTTTCACAGACATCAACTTGGTCAAGTAATGGCCATGACTCATCCAGATTGCTGATGCTGACAAAAGAACTAAGAGGTGCTATACTTGGTTCTAAGGCAATTCCTGAGGAGACTTAATTGACCTCGATAGATAGCAAAAAGTTGATTTATACAGGTCTTGCCTTAACTTAGTCTTGAACATCCAGCAGAAAAGTATAACCACAAGATGTATAAAAAACAATGCCATAGTAATATGTTAGCTATAAAAGTTTCAAATCACTAACAACTTCTGACAATCGCCAGCTATACTACTAACTGACTACTGTTATGGATTATTGGACTGTACAGGGATAACTTGCTGTATATAGGTACCTAGAATCTTTGGACTGAAAATCTTTAGCCTAAATGAATAAGTTCACCCAGAATGGAAAGGATTCAAGAATGAGAAGGACTTTTACAGAGTTCTCCAAACACAACTCCTCCAATTTCAACTGACCACTCATTGCTCACACTACAAAACAGAAAAGAGAGAGTTGTTGGGAGTGGCTGAAGCTGGAAATCAATCACATCTGCAGGGCTAAGACAAAACCAGCAGAGAATACAAGGAGCTCCTCAAGTCATGTAAACAAACTGTTCCAGCTTGCAAGCTGGTTGCCAGGCAGAGGTTGAAGCTGACATCAAACTCCCAAGTATATAAATAAACACCCCCACGGTGATTGTCCAGTCCTCTTTTCTGATCCACAAAGAGGCCTCCACCTGACCTTAGCTTTCATCTCTTGTCTTTATTTTCTAAATCCACTTGCTGTTTTCTGACCTGGGACCACTGAGAGCCATGCTGGTTCATGACATTGGAAAGTTGGTTCTTTGAAAGATTAAACAAAATAGACAAACCCTTAGCCAATCTTATAAAAAAAAGACTCAATTAGAAATGAAAAGGATAAATCTCAATGGATCCTACAGAAGTCCAGAAGATTATGCATACCTACTTCAAGAAGCTGTATTCTAATAAGATGGAAAATGCAGGAAAACTGGGTGGATTCCTAGATACATATGAATTACCAAAGCTGAATTGAGAACATAACAAAATTCTAAATAACCTTTATCAGTCAGTGAAATTAAAAAAGCAATTAAAAACCTACCAACAAAGTGAAGCCCAGGCCCTGATGGATTCACTGTTGGATGCTATAAGAAATTTAGAGATCTAATGTCACTACTCTTCAAATTTTTTAATGAAATTGAAAGAGAAACTATACTCCCAAATTCATTCCTGGAAACAAGCATTACCATGATACCCAAACCAGAAAAAGATCCAATCAAAACAGAGAACTACAAGCCAATCTCCTTATGGAATATAGATGCAGAAATCCTCAATAAGACTGCAGCAAATGGAATGCAGCAAATCTTCCAGAAGATTATACACCATGACCAAGTAGGATTCATCCCAGGGATACAGAGCATTTCAATATATGCAAATCAACAAACATAATACACTATATTAACAGAGTCAAGGAAAAAAATCCATACAATCATCTCAACAGATGCACAAAAAGTGTTTGACAAAGGCCAACACTCATGATTAAAAACCCTACAGAAAATTGGAACATAAGGTCATTATCTCAATCTGATAAAAGCCATCTAAGATAAATCAATAGCCAACATCATACTAAATGGTCAAGAACTGAAAGCTTTCACTCTAAAATCTGGAACAAGATGAGGATGCCCACTATCATCCCTCCTATTCAGTGTAGTTCTGGAAACATTAGCCGGGGCAGTTAGACAAGTGAAATAAATAAAAAGAATTAGAATAGGAAAAAAGTTAAATTACCATTATTTGCAGATAACATGACATTCTACATAGAAGACCACCAAAACTCCATAAAATATTCCTAGAGTTAATAACCAAATTTAGTAGTGTAGTAGGATACAAAGACAACCTTTAAAAATCAACAGCATTCCTATACACAAGTTAAAAACCCACTGAGAGAGCAATTAGGGAAACAGGACCTTTCACAATAGCACCCAAAAAATGAAATACTTAGAAATCAATCTAACAAATGAAGAAAACGACCTTTACTTTGATAACCACAGTACTCTGAAAAAAGGGATAAAAGAAGCTTTCAGAAAATGGAAACATATCTCTTGCTCTTGGGTAGGAAGAACCAGTATAGTGAAATACTTCTAAAACTGTTACGCAGATTTAATGCAATACTGACCAAAATATTAGTAGCTACCTCACAGAACTAGAGAAAATAATCCTAAAATTCATTTAGACCCAAAAGAGATCTAGAATACCAAAAGCAATTCTACCAACAAAGGCAAGCCTGGGTGCATCACAATCCCTGAATTGAAATTATGCTACAAATTTACCATGATAAAAACAGCATGGTACTGGCAGCACACACACACACAGATCAGTGGAACAGAATACAAGATGCAGAAACAACTCCAAACACATTCGGCCGCCTTATTTTTTGACAAAGGCCAAACACCTTCATTTGAAGAGGGATAGTCTCTGTAATTAATGGGGTTGGGAAAACTAGCTTTTCACATGCTGAAGATTAAACCTAGACCCATATCTCTCATCATGCACTGAACTAAAATTGAAATAGATCAAAGGTCTAAATATTAAAACAGAAACAATCTACTGGAATATAGGATAGGTAAAACTCTTGAAGATATAGGTAGGTAAAGACTTTTTGAACAACCCCCAATCGCACAGGAAATATTACAAGGAATCAACGACTGGGATCACATCATCTTAAAAAGCTTTTGTGTAGCAAAAAAACCACCAGCAGAGTGAAAAGACAACCCATAGAATAGGAAAATATTTTTACCAGCTATTCCTCAGACATAGGACTAATATCTAAATATATGAAGAACTCAAATCAGATCAGCCAAATTTAAAGGCCCAATCCAAAAATGGTCTTCTGAAATGAATAGACATTTATCAGATGAAGTGAGAATGGCAAATAAACTCACGAAAAAGTTCAACATCACTGGTCATTCAAGAAATACAAATTAAAACAATACTGAGATTCCATCTCACACCTGAAAAAAATGGCTATCATCAGGAGATCAATCAATAACAAACTCCGGTGAGGCTGTGGGAAAAAGGAACCTTTTCCCACTGTTAATGGGAGTGTAAATTGGTACAATCAGTATGGAAATAAGTGTGATGATTCCTTCAAAAACTTCTGGTAAACTCCATTTGACTCCACTCTTCCCCTTCTTGCCCAAAGAATTAGAAGCATCATACCACAGTGATATATGCATCCCGCTCCTACAGCAGCACAGTTTACAACAGCTAAACCTTGGAAACAATCCAGGTGCCCATCAATGGAGGAATGCATAAAGAAGATGTAGTTTTTATATGTAATAAAGTACTACACTGTCATGAAGAAGGATAAACTGGAGACATTTTTAGGTAAATGGATGCACCTTGAGAACATAAGTTTAAGTGAAATAAATTGGACATATACGTTTAACTATTGCATTGTTCCTTTTGTATGATAGACCAAAATGGATGGTAGATGTTGGGGAGTAGGAGGAAAATGTTCAAATGGGAAGGGGAACAAAGGACGGGGAAGAGTGAAAGGAAGGAAGGGAAAAGGCAAAAGGAGAAAAATGGAAATAAAGCTTTTGTTAGTGGGGAAAGGAAGAAGGGTTAAAGGGAATAGACGGGAATGGGGGAAAAGGTGAATCAAGATATGCTGAGGTACAAATTCCAATGTGATCATTGTGTATATCAAAGTGTACCACTAAAGCTAACTAAAAACATTTACCTTTCATGCTCATTTTTTTTTTTTTTTGGCGGTACTGGGGATCGAACTCAGGACCCTGCGCTTAGCTAGGCAAGCGCTTATTCCACTGAGCTACATCCCCAGCTCCTCATGCTCATTTTGACTTTGGGAACAAGAGTCACACAGTACTAGATCTGGTGAACACGAGGAAAGTGCACCATAATGTAGTTTGTGAGCTTACCTTTCTTTTGAGTGGCACTCGTAGCAGCATTCAGTGTGTTTTTCTAATCACACCCAGTAAAGGCAGTCCTGAAAGGACTTCCAGAACTGCTCAGAAAACAGCAAGAGCCATGGCATAAATGTCCCAAGAGAGGGGAAGTACTCTGAAGGGCATTTAATGGTCATGTGTCTTTTTTTGTAATAAAAAAATTTAAATTTAAATTTAAATTTAAAATTTAAATTTTCTACCTGTTTTCTCCCTCTTCTTCTCATTCCCATTCTTCCTCTTACTCCTTTTCTTTTGCTTCTTCCTCTCTTTCTTCCTTCTATTCTTTCTCTTCTTTGTCTTACCCCCTTTCCTTCCCTTCTTCTCCTTTCCAGTGCTAAGGGTTGAGCCAGGGCCTTCACATGAGCTTTGTGCCAGCTTCCCCCTCCCCGAGTTAACGCTTTACCTTTACCATTTTGAGACAGCACCTCGCTCTATCCCTAAATTTACCAGGCTGAGCAGAGTGCTGAGACTGCGGGCATGTGCCACCACACCTGACTTATCTCGCTTTTCTTAGAGATTTTTCCTCTGACAGTAATGTATACAGATTAAACCAAAAAACTTTAGAATGTTTGTATGTTTGTGGAGCAATAGTACATTTTCTACCTTGAAATCAGCTGAAGAGATCATGAAAGATAATGGGGATAAAATATATATAAAAGCAAGACAATGAAAATAATTAGAGGATGAGACCTGACCAGAAAGACTTACATGAGTTTAGGAGAAAAGGCATTAGTGGTTAAAAAACATAAATGGATTATTCAAACTTATAAGAAGTTAAGAAATTAACACATTTATAAAAAAAATTAAGATTCCAGTAGATAAATAAAGCTTTTTAAAAATTAAGATTTTCTCTTGTGATTTTCAAATGTTAATATGGTAGAAAGCTTGATCGTATGCCAAAAAAGCAAAAAATATCTCCTTTGATCCCAATAATTTGTGTCTGAAAATTTGTCTTAGGAACACGGGATTAACAGAAAGAAACACATACATATATCAATGTCTAACTGAAGTTTGGAAAACTATGGAACAAATGAATTTTTTCATGAAATGTAAGTTAATTTAATAGATCATTACACACATGAAGGAAAATTATGGTGTCCCTAAAGGAAACAAACCTAAAAGTTGTTTGTGGTTAAAAATATGGATGAAAAGCTGTAATTTTAAATCTTCTATTTAAAAATCCTTAATTTTTCAACATTGTATAATGAAATTTCCCAACATACAACAAAGCTGAGAATTTTACAGTGATTATCCTTGTACCCATCACTTCCTATCTACCAATGACATGGCTTATACTTTGTCATTTAACTCCATACCTTAACATATTCATGTTTGTTTTTCCTTAAATTGCTGTTGTCTTGAGAGATTTTTGATTAACAGGGATAAATTTTAAATGTAGGCTAAGAGGTTTGAAATGGTTTCTTGTAAGTCTGTAAATAGCCACCAGGTGTAGCTCTGCACCCATCGCATCCTTTAATGGGCATTTGGGAAGGTTTGGGTAAAGACAACTTCTAAATAAGACTTCTTTTGGGTAAGAGATACTAAAGTAAATTTATTCTTTATTAATAGCTAAAGTAATTATAGTCCTTGATACAGAACCTACAGAACCTGCTATCAATTGCTTATATATTTTCTTTATTGATCAGAAAGTCTCTACCATAGTTCTCTCACCTGGAGTATAACTTCCTACTCTATAGTCTCGAGGTGAAAAGTTTTGAGTTATATAGCAAGAATGTTTATGTTAGTAGCTATTGGAAATTATTTTAGGAAGTTTTAGGTTAGTTATGGACACAAATATTCATATATTTTTGGATAATGAAACATTACAATTATAACTTTTTTCAGTGTGATTATTTGGTTGTATCACTTTAAAAATAAACTTTATAATGTTTGAGATTACTGAACACATACATTCAGTAAATATTTTTTGAATAAATATGGAAAGAATAATTTGAACTTTGACTGAAGGCTATTTTATAACAAATGGTAAATTTCCTTGCAAATATGCATGCTTGTTCCATTCCTTATTTTCTTTTTTAATGATTATAACATCAACTTTTAAAAAATTATGGTTTTAAAATAGCTTCTTGCTGCAAAACTATCTCTCTCCCCTATATCATGGTCCTGGTGAAATGATGCATTTGGGTTATGGGCACCATTCTTGCTACGTCTTCTGGGTCCTATAATCATGATAACAACCTGTGTACTTCTAGGGCTCTGCCTTTTAAAACTTTTGTCTAGTTTTATTCAGTCCAGGCTTTGTGCAATCACAGCCAAGGAACTCGTTGCTCTAGCAGACATCCCCAACGCTGGCGTTCGCATAGGCGACACCCATCATCCGCTTGGCCCCTATCATAGCGACACCCGTATTCATCAGGAAGCAGTCTAAGAGGAGTCCTCGCCCCCTATACCAAAAGACAGGAAAGATGGGTTTCTCACCTCATTGTAATTCCTGCTGAGTCACTATAGTGTCCAGCCAAAACAGCGCTGGAGGTCATGTGTTATGGTACTGAGCCAGTATGGCCCCGAACCAGTATGGCGCTGGCCACCAGAGGTCATAAGCTAAGCCCCACCCTTCTTCCTCTGAGTCAAATTATGACTTCCTACTCCCCTTTTTGTAATATCCTGTTTCCTTTTCCCACACTCCTGCCCCATCCTGGTCTGCTATGTCAGGCAGTCCACCTCCTAAACCCTGCCTCCAGCCTATTTAACCTTTGACCCCATGCCAGGCCCTCAGAAGTTCCAGGTCTCTCTTCTCTTTCCTACTATGGTCTTCTCTGCACCCACAATAAAGGCATTTTATTCTGCTTTACTTCTCTCTGCACTGGAAAAACCTATCACTTCCTATCATATCCACAAGCAAGGGATATCTTTCCATTTTCTCTTTGATCTCTTTTTCAGAGTGCTATAATTTTTGATGTATAGATCTCTCATTTCCTTTGTTAGACCAATTCCTAGGTATTTCATTTTTTTTTTTTCTTTTTTTTGGCGGTACTGGGGATTGAACTCAGGACCCTGCGCTTGCTAGGCAGGCGCTTATTCCACTGAGCTATACCCCCAGCCCCAGTATTTCATTTTTGGATGCTACTGTGAAGGGTGTGGTTTCTCTAATTTCTCTCTCAGTGAGTTTGTTGTTTGTGTAAGGAATGCTATTGATTTTATTTATTTATTTATTTATTTATTTATTTTTATTTTAGAAACATAAAAGTACAAAAACATATTGACAAACAGACACCCATTATCATAGAAAATAGTACAATCACAACTAATCTATAGACAAGGTGATATGGTCTCAACAGTAGTTGTTGCTTTATCCATTGATATCTTCGAATTGTAGATGTATGGACCCATATAC
>PVLD010031352.1:0-15824 GCA_004027595.1 Dinomys branickii | reverse complement strand
TGCTCTGAGATGGGGCCTGGTAGAAGCTGGGTAGATCATGGGAGTACTACAGCTGACTTGTTAGGAGGTGGGATGTGGCTAGAGGTAACTCATTTGGGGTTTAACCTGGAAAGTGTCTCTTCTTCCTTGGCTTCTCTCTTCTGTCTTTCTGATACCACAATGTAAGCAGCTTTCTTTCATACAGGCCCTTCTGCAACACCCTTTCTGTCTTAGAAGTAGCTGACTTATTTAGATATTTGCTCCAGTAAAGAGGAGTGTGACTCATTAATACTTAATTTTTCTAGCATATGAAACTTCATTGCTCTCCCTATGATTTTGTGGAAGAGAAAATAATAGAGATCTAAAAATAGTCTTAATTACCTGACATTATATGGGGCTGGCTTCTCAATTATTGATGTTACCAGTAGTTATTCTCCCCTCTGAAAAAAGTGTTAGAAGCTGAACCTAGCACATAGAACAAAGTAACAGAAATTCTCATAGAGACATAGCCACAACCCTATGCATATCACCAGAAGGACACTTAACAAAAGGAATTCATGTGAGAAAGAGTCTGCCTATCTGAGCTGCAAACCTCTAGACAGAAGCACAATGATAAGAAAACAGGCAAACAAGTGCCTCAAACATACTTAACTTCCCCCCTAATTATCTTATCCCACTGAAATGGATAGAACATACTTAACTACCCCCAAATTATCCTATCCCACTGAAATGGATAAAACCTCTGGCAACATGTTTTTTACAATGGACAGGTAAAATAATCAATGAAATCAAAGAAGAGACCAACAGTTGAATGCATCAATTGCTAAGGTGATCAATGTTTAAAGAAGATAACTATAAATAACTAAATGAATTAAAAACAACACAATATATAAAATACAAGTATGAAGAAGACATGGAGGTTATAAAGTTTTATAGACATTATAAAGAAAGAATCAAATAAAAATGCTGGAAATGAAAACCAAAGAAAAAACTCAAAAGTCTTGGGAGTAGGCAAGATGAGTCACAAAGAATATCAGGACATGAAGACAAGGTAGATGTATTAGATGATATATTTAGTAATGTAGAACAATAACAGAAACAATCCAAAATTGTCCAAGAGCATTTAGACAACTCTAAAAGAACAACTTATGACTCACTGAATTTGCCAAGGATGTCAAAGCAAAGGCTAATGGCATAAATGTTTTATTTCCTCAAATTATTGCAGAACATTTCCCTAATCTTGGGAACATGATGGATGCAAGTAAAGGAGCATTTAAAAACTCAAATAGACATGTCCACAAAAGAACCTCCACAATACATGATAGTCATAATGCAAGTCAGAACAAAGCATATTAAAAGAGAGAATTGCCAAATTACTTGAAGAGGCAAAAATGGGAAGGATATAATTGCCAACTCAGATCACTATACATTGCAATGCTATCCTTCAAAATCAAAGGAGAAGGGAAAACCTTCTATGATAAAGTAAGCTAAAGAAATTTACAACCACTATGCCAATGCTACAGAAATTACTTAAGGGAATCCTACACATGGGTTATGGGGTAGACAACACTCATGAGGTCAAAGGAAAGACTATCACTGGGAGAGCTGTTGATCAAATGAGAAACAGAAAGTGATAAAGCAGTGAAAAACAACATAATGAGAGGAATTAGCATATACATTTCAATAATACTACTCAATGTAAATGGTCTTAACTCTTCAGTAACAGAACTCAAACTGGAAGATTAGAGAAAAACCAAGACTAATGTATAAATTGCCTAAAAGATATCATCTGATCTGTGAAGACAAACAGATTAAAAGTGAAAGTATACAAAATGATACTTGAAGCACCTGGAGCAAGAAAGCAAGCAGGAGTATCTATTTTAATAGCTAACAAAGTTGGCTTCAAACCAACAGTGATCAGAAGACACCAAAAATGTCACACTATAATGGGAAAGGAAACAGTTCACCCAAAAAAAGATAACCATCGTAAATATATATGCAACAAATTTTAGGCCACAGAGTTTTATAAAATAAACCCTACTTGACATTCAAGGACAGATAAACACTAATACAATTATAGTGGGGGATTTCATTACCTCATTTTCACAAATAGATGAACAAGATTAACAAAAAGTCAACAATGATTTCAGTGTTAAATTACAACATAAAACAAATGAATAACAGCTACAAAATCTTACATCCACCATTAGCAAAATACACAGTTTTGGCAACAGCCCACAAAACTTTCTCCAAAATAGATCATATTTTAATTCAGAAAACATGTCAATAAATAAAAATAGATATAATCTCATGCATTATATGAGATCAGAATGGAATGAAACTAGAAATTAGCAGCAAAAGAAACCACATAAACTGCACAAAGGTGAAATAATATACTCAAGTGATCAGTTGGTCACAGAAGAGATCACAATTTAAATGGAATTATTTGTAGAATCAAAAAGCAATGGAAATAGAACATATCAGAATATGCAGGATGTAGTGGTCTGACAAGTGGTAGTCAACTTGTAACACCCAGCTGAAGTGAACCAGCATGGTGGTGGGTGTGGGGGCCCCACGTGAGGATTGCTGCCAACAACATAAGAACTGGAGAGGAAGAAGTTTAGGTGCTTTTAGAAGGCTGTTGGTTCTCCTGGGGCTATTGGTTTTTCTGGAGGGGCTTGTCATGCTGGCTTTCCTGATGAACTCGACTGTTCTCATCACTGAAGGAGCTCAAGAATTTTTATCCCTAAAAATGGCTATGGTTCACTTTGGGAAAGTTCTGGCCCTTTGAACATTGCTTCCTGCGTCTGGAGGAGAAGATGGTACACTATTCAATGTCCTGGAGAAACTTGTCATGCTGGCTTTCCTGATACAGACTTGGCTATTCTTATCATCAGAGGAGCTCAGGACCTCACTGTCACTGAGGATATCTGTGGTTATTTTCAGGAGAGCTCTGGTCTTCACTTTGAGTGTTACTTCCTGGATACAGGTCAGATCCCTCTGCCTGTTAGCACAGATCCTTCTTCCTGCTAGCACAAATTTTGTAGCTTCCACCAATGACCTTTGGGCTTTCCCAGCACAGAGTTAAGAAACAGACTTGTGAGACATTGTTATAGGCTCTTGGCTTCCATGTGAACTTGTGGGGGATGTTGTTATGGACCCTAGATATTCACCTGCACTCATGCAGGACATTGCTATGTGATGCAGGCCCTCAGCTGGATTCTTTGGGTCTTTAATATGTGGACAGATTTCCTGCACTCTCTTTGTATATGACTCTTTGGGTGACTATTATAAAATAATCCTATAATTATGTGTCCTATATTGTATTGTTCCTCTTGTAAACCCTGACTACAACACAGGACAAATAAATTTAGTACTGTAAATTGGCTGTTTATAGCTATGAGTGCCTACATCAGAAAATTATAGTGATCTTAATAACTTAAACATTCATCTCAAGACTCAAGAAAACCATGACAAATCCAAACCCAAAAGCAGGAGAAGAAAAGAAAGTATAAAGATAATGGTAGAAATTAATAATATTTTATTCTAAAATCTATATAAATGATCACTAAATAAAAAGTTGCTTTTTGAAAAGACATATTAGATTTTGGAAAAACCCTTAGCCTAACTTACCAAAAGAAAAACATATTAATAAAATTAGAAATGAAATATGTGAAATTATGACACCACTGACGTCTAGAGGATTATTAGAAAGTATTTTGAAAACTTATATTCCAATAAATCAGAGATTGTAGAAGAAATTGATAAAGTTCTAGACATATATGATTTACCAAAGTTGAATCAAGAAGTTAAAAATTTTAAAAAAACCTGGACAGACTAATATGAAGCAATGAAATTGACATAGTAAGAAAAACTCTACAAACCAAGAAAAGCACAGAATCACATGAGTTTACCACTGAATTTCACCAGACATTTAGAGAAGAATTAATTCCAATGCTCTTCACAATTCTCCACATAACTGAAAGGAAAGGACTGCTTCCAATCTAATTCAATGAAGATTGCCCAAACACAAAACCAGATTAGGACTCAAAAAAAAAGACAGGCCAATAGCCTTGATAAACATAGATGCAAAAGTCCTCAGCAAGATTCTTGCAAATGTAATTCAACAACTCATTAAAAAGATAGTACATATGACCAAATTGTCTTTCTGCTGGTGTGAAAATGGTCCAATATACATATGTCTATGCTTGTAATCCAGTGCAGACAATATATCTAAAAGTGTGCCTTAACTTAGCATAATTGTTTTACATATTTTATATGATCTTTGACCTATTAATCTGTATTTCAATGTGTATACATGGTAATTAACTTTATAAGGTCTTATAAATAAATTTGATGCTGGAAAAATAAAAGGGGGTGGAGGGAGGGAAGAAGGGAATTGAAATGTATTTAGTACATGTAGCAACTTTCTACAATGCATCTAAATATTATGTACTGCAAACATGCACTAATAAAAGTAAAAGAAAAATAATTTTAACATAACACATAAGTACAATCAAGAAAAAATCACATGATCATATTAGATATAGAAAAAGATTTCCCACATAAGCCAACACCCATTCAAGATAAAAAGAAAAACCTCAGTGAAAATAAGTATGGAAAGAGCTTATCTCAATTGCTATAGTTGTTCCTGCCACTGAGAAGCCCAGCTTCAAGTATGTCCCTATTAAAGAAAGCATATTGCTTTTTAAAATATGCAGATTTAAAGGAGATCAAGGAGAGAAGATGGCTGCCTAAGGGGCAACAACAAGGGCAAATGTCTCCAAATTGGTATTGGAGAAAAGTGGGTACCATGAGGTGGAAATGAAAGATAAAGTCTGATTTAAAAAGGATTTAAAAACCCCAGCAGGACTGGAAAAGGAAAATCTAGCTGGGCTAAAGTGCAGTGTGTAGGGAGTGTGCAAGGGCCAACCAGATCACTTCTGGATCATGGTAGCCCACCCCAGACCCACTGCAAATGCCATCTGGGGAGAGAATCAGACTGAAGGAGGGAGCTGGCTCTTCAGTGATGTCCTGGCTGATCAAAAAGACTCAAAATTACTCCAACTTTCCTACTAGGCATGGGAAGTGAGACGTACACCACCCAGGGATTCGGAAAAGCCAAAAGGAGGGGAGCAAAGCGTGGGTGGGACAAAACGTCATACACACGTGTGTTAAAAGCAATAGGATCATAGCACCTGCAAGCAGCGAAACTGTAAAGAGAGGCTTGCACAAATCAGAAAAAGTAGGTCACATCTTCCTTCCACATACAGAGGGAATGCTGCGTTTTGTGGACCTTCAGTGTGCTACCACAATTGCATGCATGGTCCCACAGCGGGTATCCCTGTATCTCCTAGCCAGAGACTGCAGAAGGCAGATAAATCCATGACTGTGACAGGTGTGCAGAGCAGAGAGTGGAACAAGGAAGATCTATGAGTGGAGAGACAGAGAGACTGGTGTTCATGTCAGAGGGCAGTTCAGCTGAGGCAGAGCAGAGTGCACACTCTTCTATTGTTTTCCCAACACTGAGATGGTGTGAGGTCTTGCCTAAGGCCCAACACTGGGAGAGGGACACTTCTGCAAATTCTGGGGCAGCCCTAGGTTCCATGGGTGAAACTGAGGGAGATAGTTGTCTGTGGGCAAAGATGGTGAACAGAAACTGGGCCAGAGTACTCCTAGTCATATACTAGACAAGCAAAGCCTGTGCAGGACAGACACAGACACCACTGTAATATTTACAAGGCAGCAAATGTAGGGAGAGGATGTGAGGTCCTGGCAGAAGTTGACAGAACACTGTAGAACCAGGAGTTGGGCAAACTACGTTCTGCACCCCTCCTCGAAATCAACTACAATCAGATCCACAACGGCCTGCAGTGGATCACTCTTGGAGCACAGCTTGTAATCAGAACGTGTATTTGGAGGTATTTTAAACCAGGTCATGTCTAAACTGGCCCACATGGAAAAACTGCTTGGCTCATCGCAATCAGATTGTGATTCCAGTGTAGAGAGCTGCGTGAATGCTCTGGGTTAATGCTATAACTGTGTAAAGGTTTTTATTTCTATTTTTGTCTTGGTCGTTGCAGTTATTGTGTCTTTGGTCTTTGCTTTTTTGTTTGATTTGGGTCATCTTCAGTATTTTTTCATCTTTTTATTTTATTTAATTTTCCTCTAGTTCTTGCTCCTGCATTGGTATTGTTTTGCTATTTTTCCTTAGTTCATTATTTAAATTTTTCACCTTTGACCTGTTTCCTGTTTCAGTGCTTCTTTTTGTTTGTCTTTAAATTTTTCCTCCATATTCTTTTCTCTCATCTCTTCCTCATCCCTTCTTACCTTTCCTACTCCTCTCCACCTGCCTAATAGCATATAAATGAGTGGACTATATAAATGCATTAGACAATAAGAATTAAGCAGTGCAATTACTTAAACAATACCACTCAAGTAAACAACACTATTCATGGTATTCCTTAACAAAACTGGGCTGAAATAATCAAAACAAAACCACCTATAAGCATGTAGACAGGTTCTGACAATCCCTAAGTCTCCCTCAATTTCAGAATACACTTCTGCCAATCTGTATAACTCCTCCTGCCTACACAAATACTCTCTCACACCCCTTCAACAATAGCACTGTACCCCAATTATAAAACAATTCCAACAGTGTAACCTCCTCTCTATTTTTACCTATTGACATTGCTCTTAATCCCTCTATTGCCTGATAGCTGTCCCTTTGCTTTCCTTCCTCACTCCATGTCTCCAGACTGCACAACACAGATAAACTTTAAACACCAATATAAAATAGTCTGTAAAGAATATTGACACAGCTTAAAATTATCTAAATAATTTTTTAAAGTTTGTTTGATGTATGGTTTGATCTATTGACACTGTTCTTACCAGTAGACATTTCCTCCTTACAGTACAATTGCAGGGTCCAAACAAATAAAGTGAATAGGTTGAAGAGGTAAAAAATACCTCTGTACAAAAACCTGTAAGGTCAAGAACACATAGCTTGGGGAAAACAGAATCTAAGTAAAGATATACTCATATCAACAGCAAATGCTTTGACTTCAACCCTCAGCATGAAACAAAAGGAACATGAAAAAATAAGGCAACAAAATGCCTCTGAAGGCTTTCAACTTTTCTAAAGCAGATGCTTCAACCCTGAGCATGAAACAAAAGGAACATGAAAAAGCAAGGCAACAAAATGCCTCTGAAGGCATTCAGCTTTCCTAAAGCAGATGCAAGAGGCACTGATGTAGAAGAATCAAACACAAGGTAGCTAAGCTGCATGAAATTTTTAAGCAGGTAGCAAAAAGACTCAGTGAGATAAAAGATGACATTATCTAAAAGTTGGTGGAATTACCAAACAAACTGACCAATATGGTTATGCAAGAAACAATTTGGAACAGCTGGCCAACATTGTTGAAAACAAAGGGAAAACTTTACCAAAGAACTAATGATCATGAAAAGATATTAAATAGAAATCCCAGATATAAAAATTTCTATTGAATTCATAAATACCAGAAATAACCAACATGAAGATAAGGTTTCAGAAATCAAGAACAAAATCGAATCACATGATTATAGAGGCAGAGGACCCTTGACAATGATAAAGAGAGCAAGAAAAATTCCCAAAAGTTACTACATGATGTTAAGAAGACCAATCTAAGGCTAAATGCAGTTAGGGAGAAACTAGTGGACAGCACATATGGAATAAAAATCCTGTTTACAAATATCATAGCAGATTTCCAAGTATGGGGAAAGAACTTAACACATAGGTAAATAAGGCTTACAGAATGCCAAATAACTATGCTTTTAAAAAAGCTCAACAAAGCACATCATGGTCAAACCCCCAGAACTCCAAAACAAAAGCAGAATCTTCAAAAGTGTCCAATAAAAGCAAAAACAATTACTTTTACAGTTAAACCCATTAGGTAAACAGATTTGTCATCACACACTATAAAGGCCAAAAAATCTTTCAGCAAAATGTTTCAAGTCC
Organism: Dinomys branickii; assembly: GCA_004027595.1. Taxonomy (NCBI): domain Eukaryota; kingdom Metazoa; phylum Chordata; class Mammalia; order Rodentia; family Dinomyidae; genus Dinomys; species Dinomys branickii. The sequence goes on along the minus strand of PVLD010031352.1, from coordinate 7,849 downwards.
TACAAGAAAACAACTCCCAGTGTAGATTAATGTAGCCTATAAACCCATCTTTCAAAATTGAATAAAAGACATTCCATGATAAAGAAAAACCTTAAGAAATTCATGAACACCAATCCAAAAATATTCAAGAATATCCTAGACAGAGACAACGAAGTCAACAAAGCCAGAGTTGCATGGAGTGAATGCATCAAACAAGCTCTGTAAACAAAAAAGAACAAATGGAGTAGTGAATAATAGAAAAATAATGTAATGCCAGAAATGGCAATATCTTCAGTAATAACTCTTAATGGAAATGGCCTCAACTAGCAAATTGAAGGACACAAATTGAAAGATTATGTCAAAACGGAAAACCTACAAATTTTTGCGTTCAAAAACTCATCTAATCCATAAGGAAATCTGTAGATTAAAAGTGAAAGGAATGAAAACAAAATGCTATGCACCAGGACCCCAAAAGGAAGGAGTGGTAGAAATTTTATTCTTGGACAAAGTAGACTTTAAGGTAAAATTGATCAGAAGGTCTAAGAATGTCACTACTTATTAGTTAAGGGAATAACTCAACAGGAAGAGAGAACAAATGTAAATGTTTTTGTGCCAAATTAAAAAAAGCTTTCCTCCACTTTTAGGATTTTTGCATTTCTCAGGACTGACATCCAACTTTTTCCTTAATTTAAAATTAGTCTTTGTATTTGAAATAAAGAAATGAATTTCATTATTTGGGATGGTAATACCCAGTTTCCCCACTATCATTTATTGAGAAAACAACTCATTTCCAAATGTGTATGTTTAGAATCTTCATCAAAAATTAGTTGACCACGCATGCGTGATGGTGTTTTGAGTACTCCGTCCTATGGTTCATGTGCCTGAGTTTATGCAAGTAATTACTGTCTTAATTATTACATTGGTTTGGACTTGCTGGTCATACACTGAAGCCTCAAGTTTCTTTCTTTCTCAGTATTTCTTCGGTTCTTCAGTCTTTTGAGAAACATAAGTTTTAGAATTTTTTTTGGAAAATATTGAATTTTTCATAAGAATCATGATTTGTATGTCACTTTGGCTACTATGGATAATTTAATGATCCTAATCCTCCAATCCATGAACACAGGGTATTTTTGCATTTATTGTTATATTTACTCTCTTTCAGAAGCATTTTACATGCTGTCCTGTGGAAATAATTCATTCCCATTGTTAAATTTATTCATAATTGTTATATAATTTATTAAGAAGTTTTGAACATAACTTTCTTGTTTTATTTTTCAATTAGTTTACTGTTATTATATAACAACAAAATCAACTTATGTAGATTCTTCAGGTCCTGTTTCTTAAGAACTGATGTCCATTACCAAAAGTTTACAAAAGCATGTACAAAGGGAAAAATAAAGAGAATGTACTCAGTGTGACTACTTTAAAGGTAATAATGTGCCATGTATTAACTGTTGTTATTCTCTTATTATCTTGTTGTTATGAAATTTTAATTTACCTTTTACCATGAGAAAGAACAGTCATGATAAAGAAAAAAAGAGACTGTAAAAGAAAAAAAAAATCTTTCCTAAGAGCATAGGTGAAAGTCACTCAGTACTTGTCTGCATTCTCCATGAGACAGAATAAAGCAACTGGAGTGTAACTTTGCACTGAGCTAGATGATTATGGGGGAATTCTGGATATACATAATCTAAATTGTGAATATACAGAAACTTGGAGAAAATCAAAACTGTTCAATAGTCAAATACAGTATGAAATAAAGTGACCTGGGACAAATCCCTCAGAAGTATGGCAGAGGAGGTGGCAATGTGCCTATTTAGTGAGGGTAAAGGTTCAAGGAAGAAATTCCCAGGGAGCAGGACTGACACATATTTTATCACCCTGCAGAAATGTAAGTGAAAGAAATAATATTCCTAAAATATGTATAGTAAACTGTCTCTAGAATTCTCTCCATATCCCAGCTTATTCTCATGGTTCTGTATCAGGGAGTCATCCCAGTGGGGCAGTTTTAAACTAAGCTTACTACTTTGGAAGTCAAAGGCCACTGTGTTTTTCCAGTATCTGAAGTTCTAGAGCAATATTACTGCACTACCTAAATGGACAGAAGCCCGGAGAATCAGTTTGATAGAGAGCAGAGATTCTGACACTAATTCATGGAGTTCTATGTAGAGGAGCAATTGACTGCACTGTGTGGGGAAAAGGAAAATATATCCCTGTGGAAAAGACAGTGTAGTGGGTGAACATTTGGAGTCAGGGAGAGTGAGCAAAACATGTGATAGCACATAGGAGGTATGATTGCAAAGTCTAGAATAGTTAGTGGCAGATAAGGTGGAATGATGTGCCATCCCTACAGCATAGATCGTTGAGATTCCATAATCTCTGTCTGTCTTCAAGAAAATAAAATCTCATGCCACAATGAGAGTGTTATTCTCTGAATGCACAGCACAAAACAATTTAGAGAAAAGCTATGGAAGATGCTGTATTCTATAGTAGCTTCTTTTTTATTTTAAAGAAAAGAAATAAAACCATAAAAATAATGGTATAAAATTTCAAAACAAGTTTGCAGGAGAGAGACAATGGTTATTACGTTGTGTATTGTTATCTTTAAAGTAGTTGCTCATATTACAAGGTATAGGCATAAAAAATTGATCAAATAATCTAGATATAAAACTTTTCTATGAACTAGTAGCAATTAGTAGTATAGCTATCTTAACCATCTTATGTTTATATATATCCTTTTCCCTTCCTTCTTTTCTCCTTTCCCCATTCCAGGCTCTCCTTCTTTTCAGCAGTTTCTTCCCATTTCACAATATCTGTTGTACATTTTGGGTCTTATTTACTCTTTCAGCTTTTTACACTAGGGAGACAATATGATGTTTACACATGTGAGACTGATATATTTCACTTACGGTCTCAAGCCATTTCCCTATAAATGTCTCAAGTTTATGTTTTTGTATAGCTGAGTAGTACTCCGTTGTATAAAAATACCAAATTTTTTATTGGAATTTGGATTATTTCCAAGGTTTAGCTATGACAAATTGTGCTGCTATAAACATGGGTGGACATATATTGGTGTGGTACACTGTTTTTCATTCTTCTGAGAAAATATGCAGAAGTGGAATAGCTGGGCCAAATGGGGCCTCTAATCTTAGTTTCTTGAAGAACTTACACACTGATTTCCATAGTGTTTCCACCAATCTACATTCCTACTAACAGTGGAGAAGGGTTCCTTTTTCACCACAACCCCTCAAGCATTTGTTTTTGGTTGATTTTTTTATTATAACTATTTTTACTGGAGTGAGATGGAATCTCATTTTTGTTTAAATTTGCATCTCTTGAAAGATGCAAATTTAGAATAGAAAGAGAAAGGAAATACTTCCTGTCTTGCCTTTGTTGCCCAGGACTGCCTTTCCTATGCTAGGTATCTTCAGATTCCAGATGAATTTTGTGAATGTTTTCTATATTTCTGTGAGACCAATGATGCTGAACATTTTTTCATATATATATATTTGCCATATGTATCTCATCTGAGCAATATTTGTTCATCTCAGATGCCAATTTTTGGATTGTCTTTGAATTTGGGAGATCTGAGTTTTTTCAAACCTTTATGTGTTCTAGATAATAGGTTCTTTGTGTGAGGGACAGTTAACTAAAAATTTCCCCCACTCTGTGGGTTGTTTATTCACTCTCCATGATTTCTTTTAATGTGAAAAATCTTTTTAGTAAGATGAGATCCCAGTTGTTCCTTCTTCGAAGTGTTTCCCATGCAGTTTGGATAATGTTCATGAAGTCTCTGTTTACACACATATATCTTCAATATTTCTACTTTCTCTTCCAGTAGATTTAGTGTTCTGTTTCAATATTTAGATCTTTGTACCATTTTGACTTTAGTACATGGTGATAGAAATGTGTCTAGCTTTAGTCTTCAGCATATAGAGAGCCAGTTTTTTGAGCACTGTTCATTAAAAAGGCTATCTTTCTTCCAGTGAATTTGTTTGGCCACTTTTTCAAAGATAAGGTGGCTGAGTATGTTTGTGGTTGTGGCTGCATGTTCCAGTCTGTTCCTTTGATCCTCAGGTCTGTTTTTTTGCCAATACCATGCTGATTTTATTACAGTAGCTTTGTAGTATAATTTCAAGTCAGGGATTGTGATACTTCCTGTCTTGCCTTTGTTGCCCAGGACTGCCTTTCCTATTCTAGGTATCTTCAGATTCCAGATGAATTTTGTGAATGTTTTCTATATTTCTGTGAGGTATGTTAATGGTGTTTTCATTGAGATTGCATTAAATCTGTATAACAATTTTGGGATTATGGCCATTTTCATAATGTTTCTTCCTATCCATGAGCAAGGTATGTCTTTACATTTTCTGATATCCTCTTCAATCTCCATTTTCAAAGCACTGTAATTTTTAAAATATGGATAGTTTACTTCTTTTTTAGATTGATTCCTAAGTATTTCATTTCTTGGATGCAATTTGAGGGGTATGGTTTCCCTAATTCCCTCTCTCAATGAAGTTTTTGCTTGTGTATTAGGAATGCTATTGAATTTGAGTATTGACTTTGTATCCAGCTATGCAATTTGATTTAGTTATTAACTCTAGGAATCTTTTGGTGTAGTTTTTGTAATCTACTATGTAGAGTATCATGTCTTGTTCTAATAATGATAATTTCACTTCTTCCTTTCATATCTTTATTCCTTTTATTTCATTTTCTTCCCTGAGTTCTCTGGATAATGTTTCCAGAACTATGGTTAACAAGAATGGTGATTTTAGAGTTAAAACATTCAGTTTTTGTTCATTTAGTATAATGCTGGCTGTTGGTTTGTCATAGATGGCTTTTATCAGATTGAGGTAAATACCATATAATAAAATTTTATGTAGAGATTTTAACATGAATGACTGTTGGACTTTATTAAAATTTTTTTCCACATCTACAGAGGTGATCATGTGATTTTTATCTTTGGCTCTGTTGATATGATTTATTACATTTATTGTTTTGTGTATGTTGAAACAACTCTGCACTTTTAAGATAAATCCCACTTGGTCATCATGTATAATCTTGATGACTTGGTGAGTTCTACTTGCTATTATCTTATTAAGGATTTTTGCATCTATGTTCATTAGGGAGATTGGCCTGTAGTTCTTCTTTTTGATTGGGACTTTCTCTGGTTTTGGTATCCAGGTAATACTTCCCCCCCAGAAATGAGTGAGGGAGTATTGCTCCCCTTTCAATTTCATTAAGGTGATTAAAGAGTATTGATATAATCTTTTATAAATTTCTTGTGGAATTCAGTGAATCCATCAGGATTTTGTTTTTCTTTATGATAAGTTTTTAATGATATTGTCAATTCATTAACTGATATTGGGTTACTGAGAATTTTTTTAGTCTTCTTGAGTCAGCTTTGGTAGTTCATACATATCTAGAAATCTTTCAATTTCTTCTGTGTTTTCCATTCTATGGCAGTAAAGATTTTCAAAGCAGGTATTGGTGATCTTCTGAATTTTCACAGGATCCATAGTGATTTTACCTTTATCATTCATCAGTGCATGAATTTGAGTCTTCTTTTCCTTTAATCATGATGTTGAATAATAGTTGATAAATTTTATTTATTCTTTCAAAGAATCAACTCTTCTATTTATTAATTCTTTGTATTGTTTCCTTTGTCTGCATTGTGCTAATTTCTGGCCTGATCTTTATAAATTCTTCCCTTATATGGGCTTTGAGTTTTTTCCTCTTCTTTTTGTAGAAGTTTGAGCCATAACATTAGGTTGTTAATTCGTGCTTGGTATGTTTTCCTGATGTGAGAACTCACCACTATAAATTTCTCTCTAAGGACTATTGTCATTGCATCTCACAAGTTTTGGTATGTTGTATCTGTACTCTCAATTGGTTATAGATATTTTATGTAATTTCTTTTTATTTCATCTGTGACCTATTGGTTGTTTAGGATCATGTTATTTAATTTCCACGTGCTTATGACATTTTTTGCAATTTCTTTTACTATTAATTTCCAATTTCATTGCATTATCGTCAAATACTATGCATGGGATAATTTCAGTTCCTTTATACTATTTACTTACACATGTTCTATGAGCTAGTATATGGTCCAATTTAGAGCCTGTCTCATGTGCAGCTAACAAAAATGTGTGTTTTGATAAAATATTGAGTGGAACAGTCTGAAAACATCTACTAAATCAATTTGTTCACAGATTTGGTTCAGTTCTGATATTTCTTTACTAATTTTTTGTCTCATTGATCTACCCTTTTGTGCCAATGTGGTATTGTGGGCTCCCATGACAATCGTGTTATTTTTTGATTTTTCATGTCTATTAATAATTGTCATGTATAGTTGGGTGCATACATATTTGGGGAATATACATTTATGTTTGTTATTTCTTCCTCTTGAAATTTTCCATAGGAAGTATTAGTGACTTTATCTCTTCTTATCATTCTTGATTTGAGTTCACAATGTTTGCAAACAGAATAGCTATTCCTGCTTTTCTCTGGGTTCCTATTGTATGGTAGATTGTTTTCCATCCTTTGATTTTTAGTCTATGATTTTCTTTTTGCATTAAATGTGTCTCTTGTATACAGAATATTGTTGGATATTGTTTCTTGATCCACTCTGCCAGTCTGTTTCTTTTGATTAGTGAATTGAGACCATTTACATTGATGCTTATAACCTATATGTATTGACTTATCTTTGCAATTGTATTTTCCAGCTGTTGGTTCCTTGCTTTTTCCCTCTGTTTAATTGCTTGCCTTGCCTGCTGATTTCTCTGTTGATTTCTTCGAATCGTGGTCATTTTTGTCTCTGTCTAGAATACCTTTCAGTACTCTTTGTAGGGTTGGTTTGCTGGTCAAAAATTTCTTCAGCTGTTCATTGTCATGGAGGTATCTTTTTTCTCCATTAATTTTGAAAGTATTTTGCAGGGTACATCAATCTGAGTTGGAGGTTGTTTTCCTTCAGGTCTTGAAGTAATACTTAGGTGTTTGTGTTGAGAAGTCTGGTGTGATTCTGATGGCCTTTCCTTTATAGATGATCTGTTTCTTTTCTCTCAAAGCATTTAGTGTGCTATTCTTGTGCTGAATTTCTGGAATCTTGATTATTATTTGTCTTGGTGCAGTTTTATTTTGGCTCTATTTGTAGTTCTATATACTTCACTTATTTGTATGTAAGATTCTTTATGCATGCTTGCAATGTTTTCTGCCATTATTTCTATGAAGAGATTTTATGGAATTTTTGCTATCTCTACCTTTTTCATTGACCCTAATCAATTTTATGTTATATTTCTTTGCTTCATCTTGTAGCTGTTGGATTGATTTTTCATGATCTCTTGCTATTTTTAAGATATTTTTCTTTTCATGATCACTAGCTGCAACTTTGTTCAAAATCTTGAATTCTAGCCTCTCCTTCATACAACCTGTGGCATATAATTTCAATGGAGGTTTTAGTCTCCTGAGTTTCTGTTTGGATCTGTTTCATGGATTGTATTTCTTTACTGTGGTGGGCGTTTTTTTGTTTCCACCATGTTTCTAAGCTCATCTATTCTTTTATTATTTTAAAGATAAAAGAACCAGAACATATTAACAGACACAGAGACATAAATAAAACAACATAAAAGCAATTAAAAAATACAAAATTTCAGATAAGGTGATAGGAAATTAGCAATGGTTATTGTATTACATATTGTTATCTTCAGATTGGTTACTCAGAGAAACAAATATAGGCATGTAAAATTGACAAAACAATTGAACATTAACTGTTCCTTTCAACAAAGAAATATAAATTAGTAGTACAATTGTCTTAGCTATCTTGTGTGTGTGTGTGTGTGTGTGTGTGTATATATATATATATATATATATATAT
>PVLD010031351.1:0-15828 GCA_004027595.1 Dinomys branickii | reverse complement strand
GGGCTAACATGGTTCTACTATTGTATTATATCACTTAATGCTAAGCAATAATCGATGACGGGTTATTTGATCAATCTTGTATGTCTGTATGTGTTATCCTGAACACACACTTCGAAGATATCAATATGTAAAGCAGCAACTATTGGTGTTTTTTTGTTGTTGTTGTTGTTGCTGTTGTTGTTGTTTGCCTGTTTTGTTTTTTGTCTTTGGATTTTTGGTTTTTTGTGTTTAATCTGTTGTTGAGAGGATTAATTGACTAAATTTGCATGTCTGTATATGGGTTCATATATTTACACTTCGAAGATATCAATGGATAAAGCAATAACCACTCTTGAGACCATATCACCTTGTCTATAGATTAGTTGTGACTGTACTATTTTTTATGCTAATTGGTGTCTGTTTGTCAATATGTTTTTGTACTTTTATTTTTTTAAATAAATAAAAAAAAAGAAGTAGGCAGAGAGTTCATAAACAAAAACCTCACGGGAAATACTTCAAAGAATCAACAATTTGGATCTCATCCTACTATAAACTTTCTGCACATCTAAAGAAATCACCAGCAGACTAAAAGGAAAGCCCACATATTTGGAAAAAATTTATCTGACTGTCCCTTGGACAAAGGTCTTCTATCTATAACATATAAAAAATTAAAAAAATTCACGCCCCCAGAATTCAAAGACCCAATCCAGAAATGGGCAACTAAGATGAATATACAATTCTCAGATAAAGATATACAAATGGCAAAGAAAAACATAAGAAAATGTTCACCATCATTAGTCATTCAAGAAATGCAAACTAAAAGAACATTGAGATTTCATCTCACCCCAGTAAGAATGGCTAGCATTAAGAAAACAACCAATAACAAATGCTGTTGAGACTGTGGAGAAAAAGGAACTCTTCTCCACTGCAGGTGGCAATGCAGACTGGTGAAACCACTGTGGAAATAAGTTTGGAGTTTCCTCAGTAAACTACGTCTAGAGGTCCCATTCAACCCAGCTATTTCCCTTTTTGGTATTTTCCAAAAAGAACTAAAAACATCATATCACAGTGATATATGTGTACTCATGTTTATAGCAGTGTAATTTGGCATAGCTAAATTGTGGAAGCAACACAAATGTCCATCCATTGAGGAATAGATTAAAAATTGTAGTATTTTTATATAATGGTATATCTTTCCGCTATAACGAAAGATAAACTTGAGGTTTTTACAGCTAAATGGTCAAAACTAGTGACCATAATCATAAGTGAAATAAATCTGACCTCTATGTGTAAGCTGCGTATTGTCTCACTATTATAGGAACCTAAAAGGGTGAAAAAAAATTAAGAAGTATGGTAGACATTGTGAAATGAAAGGAAATTGCTCAAAAGTTAAGAGCAACTGGGTTCAGGGAAAAGAGTAAAGAAAGAAGGTGAAATTATGTACATATGTATATACATGATAGCTGACATAGTTATATTACTGACTTCTATCACTTTAATGAAAGGATCAGTTAATGATTAATTATTTGATCAAGTTTTCATGCCTCTGTTGTTTTTCCTGAGAAACCACTTTGAAGATATCAATATGTAATAAAACGAGTATTGTTAATTTCCTACCACTTTTCTGTAATTCAGTATTGCTTGTATTGTTCTTATGCTATGCTGTTAATGGATGTCTGTTTGTTAATATGCTTTCATTCTTTTATTTTTTAAAATAAATTAAAAATAATTAAAAATATGTCATTTGTACTGACACTTGCTCTTTCATTGATACCTACTAATCTTACACTGTTTTTCTTTGCCTCATGTTTTAGTTGTTGAGCTGATATTTTTGGTTTCTTGTTATTTTTCAAAGATCGTTCCTTTCAGTCATTCACAGCCATGCTATGCTAAAGGTCTCAAAATTTATCTTCAGATTCATTGAAGTATTTTTGCTAGCTTTGGATGGAAGTTTTAATTTCATGGATATCTGTAACTGTTTCATGCATTCCAGTTCTTTCCTATACTGTTCATCCAAGATTTCCATTAATTTACTATGATCCTCTATTTTTTTCTGTCTTCTTTTGATGTGCTAAGCAATTCTTTCATTATTGTTGTCATTTTTTTTTTTTTACCGCAGACATTATTTCTGATCTGATGTCTTCTATGGCCTGATGGAGTTGTTTCTTTACTTCAGTTGCTATCATTTCAGAAATATCAGGTGTATGATTTCCAGGCTCCTCTGTGTCTATACTCTTGGACTTGTTCTGGTTTGACTGGATGTCTGCAATTGCATTTTTCTCTTTCATTTTGTCATTTTTAGAGATGCAAAGGTTCCCCAGAACTCAGCCTCATTCTCACAATGATGTCATAGTAGACGGTCAAGTACCCAAAGGTCCCTGGTGCTCAGTGTGACTCCCTCCATGGAGTGTGGGGGGGGGGAGGGTAGGGTGTGATTCCCCAGTGATCCCACAGCTGCCCAGGGCTCAGTTTGGTTCCCACTCAGCAGTTCCCAAAGCTGTCCAGATGTCAACCCTGTTTCCACTGGGGTGTAGTAGTGGGTGGGTCATGGTCACTATGGTTTCATACACTGCCACTACCCCATCTGGTTCTCACACCAGTGGGGGGGTAGGTGCACAGTCACTGAGGCCCCTGAAGCTGTCTGAATTTTAGCTTAGCTCCCCTGAGGGTGTTGGGTGGGGCAGGGAGGGGAATCCAAAGCCCTTGAGGGTGCCTGGGGCTCCCTTTGACTCCCAAGCTGGTGGGGCAGAGGTGGGACAGTCTCCCTACAGTTCGCAAAACAGTCCAAGGTTCAACTCGGCTCCAATGGGCTTAGGGGGAGAAGGGGAGTGGGGGGGGTGGACCCCAGGCCCCTAGTCTGTCTGGGATTCTGCCTGGCTCCCAAGCTTGTGAGGAGGGTGGCAGCAGCTCACCAGCATTCCCAAAGCTGTCCAAGATACGCAAAATGCTTGTTTAATAAATACCTATAAGTTTAGGTCAAGTTTTAAACTGCAGAACCAAATTTGAAGAGATACCAAAAATTTTGATCTTTTTATTTAAACTTTATATGTACTGTATATTGTATGAAAGATAATTTAGTATTACTTCACATGTAATACATCTAATTTTAAATCTGTTTTACAGGAGTTTGTCTTTAGATTGTTATCTCTCATCTCAGGAGGTATAAAGTGTGTTATAAACTAAAATTATAGTTGTTTCTTCAGATAATCATAACTTCATTTATTGAAAACACCTTACAAGTGTTAACTAATAATTTTTATATTTTAAAAATTAATTGTATTGGTCCACTTTTAATGTATGTAATGATTGCATTCATCATAGGGAATTTTTACCTGAACATAGCATACTTAAATTTTTTTCCCATTCCCCTTTATTTGCTTCAATACTTTGTCCTCCCTCCATGTATAAAACTTTGTTTCTATTATTTTCTTCTCATGATATTTAGTTTTCTATCCTTATTTCCTCTCTTCATTTCACCTTCCTCCCTCCCTTGTTCCCCTTCCCATTTGAATATTTTCTTCGTATTTCCCAATATCTGTCAACAATTTTGGTTCTTATTTATGCTTTGAGTTTCTCACACAAGAGAAACAACGTGATTTTAAATATGTGTGTTGGAGATATTTCACTTAAAATTATGTTCTCAAGGTGCATCAAGTTACCCAAAAATGTCTTAAATTCATCCTTTGTGGTATGGTAATGCTCCACTGTAGATGAAAATCACATGTGTTATCCATTCATCCTTTGATGGGTATATATGCTGTCTCCAAGATTTAGTATTATAAATTGTGCTCCCCTAGTATGATGCATATAACTCCTTTGGGAAGATACTACAAAGGGAACTGGCTCAAATGGAACCTCTAGTTTTATTTTTTGAGGGATTTTCATAGTGACTGTACCCATTTACACTCCAAAGAACAGTGCAAAAGGGTTCATTTTCCCCACAGTTTTACCAGTATTTGTTATTGGTTGCCTTTTTATGACAGCCATTTTTTTCTGAAGTGAGATAGTATTTATCTCACTGTTGTTTTAGTTTGCATTCCTTGAATGACTACTAATGTTGAACATTTTTTCATAAATTTATTTGCTGTTTGTATTTCTTCATCTGAGAAGTGTCTATTAATTATAGATGCCTTTTTTGGGGGTCAGGTCTTTAAATAGGGTGTCTCTAATTTTTTGAGTTCTTAATATATTTCAGGTATTACCCCTTTATTGGAGGAATAGCTGGTAGAAAAATTTTCCAATTCCGTATGTTGTCTTTTTTCTCTGGTGGTGGTTTCTTTTGCTGTGAAAATGCCTTATGGTATAATGTGATCCCAGATGTTGATTTTTTGTGATCTTTTTTGTGTAATGGGGGTTTTATTCATAGTCTTTTCTGACACCTATGTCTTTAAGAGTTTCACCTGTTCTATCTTCCAGCATATTAAATATTTGTTTTTTGATGTTTAGTTCTTTGATCCATTTTGATTTTAGTTTAGTGCATGGCAAGAGACATGGGTCTTGGTTTATTCTCCAGTTTATATAATCCAGTATTTCCAGCACCATTTATTAAAGAGGATATGTTTATTGTAGTGAAGGCTTTTGGTTTCTTTATCAAAGATAAGGTAGCTGAGTGTATTTTTAGTGGTTTATGCACCTTCTATTTTCAGGTCAGATTTTCGTTTTCTCTATTATTGGATGGAGGGTTAGGCTGGTGCAATCATTTAGAATCAGTCTGGAGATTCCTCAGGAAACTAGGATCAGGGGTCCCATTCAATCCAGCTATTCCTCTCTTGGATGTTTTTCCAGAAGAAGTGAAAATATCGTACCACACTGATATATGTGCACCCATGTTTATAGCAGTGCAATCTGCAATACTTAAATCTAGGAAACAGTGCAAATGTGCATTAACTGAAGAATGGATATAAAGGATATGATATTTTTATACAATGGAGTATTTCTCAACTATAAATAAAGATATACTAGAGGCTTTTATAGGTAAATGGATGCAACTAGATATCATACTCATAAGTGAAATAAACCAGACTCACAGGTGTAAACATTGTATTGCCTCCCTAGTGAAGAATCTGAAAGGTAAGACATTGTGAAAGGGAAATAAACTGCTCAAATAGGAAAGAGCTGGGATGAGGGAAAAGAGAAAAAAAGAGAGAAGGATGGGAAATAAATATTATCTTAATTGGCTAACAACCTGTATGGAACCATGTTATCAATTTTAAAGATGTCTTTGTTCTTACCAACTGTTTTAAATTAGTTCACTGTTAAGCCATATAGCCTTGTCTTTTTACTGTTTATTTTTTGGTACTTGGAAATGGAACTCAGGGCTTTGCGCTTGCCAGGTAGGTGCTTGTGCCACTGAGCTATATCCCTGGCTGTTAAACCATATGAACAAATAATTTTGAACTACATCATGAGTGTTTCTTTATGTATAAACCAGTTTAAGCAGAACTTTAGAAGGATAATATGTATCTGAAAGTTAGTACACAGAAACATACACGTTAACCTAAATCAAAACTTTTATGTCTCTTTATGGTTTTTATTTGAAAATACCCTCTAAACCTCAAACATATTAACCCTAAACCTATAATGTTTATTCATCTTCCTGTAAATCTATTTTAATAATTGGTTCATGGTCCATGTAACTTCATTTTTTGAAGTTTTACCAACTTCTTTTTATATTTAATTTTTGTCTTTATAAACTTCTGGATCTGGTAGGTCTTTCCAAACAAAAAGTTCACTGTAAAGGTGTGGGGATAGTTATATAACCAAGACTTAGCACAGTTAAACATGCATGTGCTAGATACAGGACTATGTAAGGATGTAAATAAGAGAAAATAACCTATGTAAGAATTATACAATAAAGATCCAATAGGTTCTTTCTCTTGTACTCTTGCACTCTTGTGTTCTGCTCTGCTTCATGCTGCCTGCTGTTTTTGCTGATGTCTTGTACATGTGCACTCTTTAACCTTAGTTTCTCACCCTTGAAAATCTCCCTTGCCCCACCCATGGGCCTGATAGCTAATTAATAAACTACCCCCAAAATTCTGACTACTCTATTTATAGTTATAAACCTACAACTACAAAAAATTATCAAATTCCAACGTGGCCAATATATCTGAGTGCATTTTAATATAATATAGATTTTTGTGTGTTCTATTTACTCATTATCCCAGATTCCCAACGTACACAGCCATGTGATTATCAAATCAGACTAGTCCATGTATGCACCTTACCCAATGTTGGGGTCCTCCTGCAGGTGGAGTCTGTCCCATACTTTTAAAACCTAAACTGTCCAGAAAGGCACTTTTGCCTCCTTGCTCTAGAATCAACTGTGATTGGTGGCCCCACCTTCTTTATTTCACTGATTAGTCCAGGTGTTCCTTAGATGGTATCAAAAAATCTACAGATCAAGAAAGCAGGAAAAGAGGTTATACAGGAAGTAAGAATTAACTTTAAAATTTACTCCAAACATCTTTATATGCACATATTTACATCTCACACACACACACACACACACACACACACACACACACACACACACACACGGAACTCACAGAGTCTTTCAAAAGTCTGGGGACATAACCTAACAACAAATCACATATCAAGGAAAATAGGTTATGTTATTCCCCTCCCCACTCACCGCAGTCTCCTCCCCTCTCAAGTGCCCTGCCTCTCTCTGATAACTAGTATCAGAAAAATAGTTGGTGGATTTGGAATAAGGAGAGAGAAGAAAGAAAAATGAAACGCCTTTTGGTTGAGCTTACCAGAGTCAAGCTTTTATTTTTTCCGTGCCTGTTTTTAGGTCTTTTCACATCTGCCACAATAAATGTCACTTGGTTAGGTCTGAGAAATACCCAAGGCTGAAATAAGAAATGTATTCTCCCTTTTGAAATAGAGCTGTAGTTTTGTTGACTGTCATTGTGGAAAAACATTTTTAGCATGTGTCAATAAGAGACATGAGAAGGGTTTATTAGGGATTTTAGGATGTACTCAATAGTGGAATCATGGTGCTCAGAGAAAATGAGATTTACTTTTAGCCAAGGTTGGCGCATTTAAGGTTTTTAACATGAGGATTTATTGGATTAACTAATGATCAGCTTGTAACACCTAGCTGTACTGAATCAGCATGGTGCTGGCTGTGGATGGCCTATCTGGGAATTGTTGCCAACAGCATAAAAAGAGAACTAGAGGAGAAGATGGTGTGTTGCTGATACTTCTGGAGAATCTTGTGATGCTAACTCTCCTAATATGAACTCAGGTGTTTTCATCATTGGAGGAGCTCAGGTCCTTACTGTTGGTGAGGGTGGCTGCAGTTCTTGTTTGGGAGCTCTGGTCCTTAATTTGAGCATCGCTTTCTGGCTTAAGTGCAAGACAGTTAGCCTCCTGGCTCATATACTTCATACCACAGGCACAGACTTTCTAGCTTCCACCGCGAATCTTTGGGCCTTCCCAGTGCAGACCCTTGATACAGACTTGAATGAGATTTTGTCATGGGCTGTAGGCTTCCTATTGGGATCATGGAGAACATTACCATGGCCTCTAGGAGTTCAGCTAGACTCGTGCAGTACATTGCCATGGGATCTAAGCCCTCAGCTGCATTCTTTGGGTCTCTAGTGTGTGGAAAGATATCCTGCACTCTTTTGCATTTGACTCTTTATGTGACTGTTATAAGATAAGCCTATAGATTGTGTGTCGTGTGTTAAATCTTTTCCATTGTAAACCCCTACTACAGCACGGATCTATGGCAGGTATTCCGTCTATGAGGATAAAATGTAAGCCATCTATATGTGGCTGAAAATGACATATGCTGCCTACCAATATTTCTGTTTCTTCAGGATGGATGCAGTCCTCTTTATAGGTGAGAAGTACAGGTTAAGAGCCAAGATTTATGGGTTCATTTTCAAAGAACCTTTAGGAACATTTTGAGTGAATTTATTGGATGAGAAAAAAGCTTGTGTAAAATATGTGCCCTCAAACTGAAGTTGGTTTTAAGAGCACAATTTTAAAATCATGATTTGTTTGGTCTCTCTGATACTTTTTTGTTTCGTTGTTGTTGTTTTGGTATTTTACCTCAATGTGTCATGAGTTCTTGTTTATTTATGACTACTTGGGATTCTACATGCCTCTTTAACTAAATACTGAATTCTTTCTCTAATTTTGGAAAACTTTTCCGTTATGATGTCAGCAAATTAATCTTTTTATCCATTTAGTGTTGTCTTTTAATCTTAACTTTTCCCTAACTCTTATGATTCTTAGTATTGTTCATTTTCTTTTGAGTCACTAACTGCTTCCATGTCTTTCTATGTTTAAGGTGTCATCATTGATTATATGAATTACTATGTGTATAGTGTCTTCAAATTATGATTTCCTCTTCTCACATTGCCCTTCTTGCTACCCATATTTTCAAGTAAATTTTTCATATCCTGAATTTCAGATTAATTTCATAATCTCTCATTCTTTATTAAAATCATCATTATACCTTTTCTTTTCTTAATTCATTTCCTCAGCTTTTTATTTCTATCTTCTTTAATCTCATTGAAAGTTTTATTATACTCTTTGTATATTTATTTGCATTTTCTTTGAGTTCACTGAACGCCTTATTGATTTGTTTCTTCTTTTATCTCTTCAAAACTTTATCCATTGCCTTCAGGTCTGTCACATGGGGTTTGTACACCATGCCACTGCTTTTCTGGAACACAAAGCTACAGGAATCTTACTGAAATTATAAACTTGGCAACAATAATGAATTAAAGAGACAAAGTTTAAAATAAATGAAGATGGTTTATTTGGAAAAGGGCAAAAAAAGAGAGAACACAGACAACTACTCTGAATGAGTAGGAAGCACCAGAAGATGAATACCCATGGGTTTTTTACCTCAGCTTCTTTTTATTTAGGACTAGTGTCTTCTCCCATCCCCCATGCGGGCACCTGAAAATTGTCACCATTTGATTGGCTCCTTGGCTGTTTTGATCCTAACCTGCACAAATCTGCCTACATTCTTTCTGGCTGTTTGATTCCTTCCTGCTCTTTTGTGATGGAGAAATGTGGGGAGGGGAGAGCCTCCTAGAAGGGCAGCTTAGAGTTAGAAGTTAAGCAAAGGGGCCACTAGTGTATCTGACACAGTGGGATAGGGATATTTAAGTGAGACCATACATATAGATGCATATGTATGAGAGTTTGTCTTTTATACATGAAATAAGAGTCCTTATGCCCCTTGTCTGTTCTGTGTTTTCCCGGGAATACCCAGGCCTTTCATGTTCCTGGCTACATCCTTGTTTTACCTGTCAACTCTTCTTGTGAAATTCTTATATATATAGTGTTATCTGGTGCTTTCCAGAGTCTGGTTTTTCTTTTTTACCCTTGTCTCTCTAATTACTTGTGTGTAACTGCAGAGACAAAAGTTGATTTTAATTTGATTTTCTACTACTTTCTTCAATAAAGCTTAATGAGATCTTATTTTATCCTTTTCTCCTGTTTATGACTCCCTGTCCCTATAGGTTCTTTTGCTTGAACTCCTTCACTTTAGAGCCGGTGAGATTAACTTTAGGCAACTTAAAAACGTTTTGGGAGGTATCCTGTTTTGTATTCTATTTCCATTGTGTATGTCTGTGTGTGTGTGAGTGTGTGTGCCTTTGCTGAGGACTGAAGATAATAAGTTAGGTTTCAAAAACTCTCACTGCTGATTTTAGTTAGTGCATGTCTTCCTGTGGTGTGACTTTTGCTTTGATTATGTTTTTTTGTTTATACAACTCTTCAGCCTACTCAGTGTAATCAAATATGACCTGGTCACAGTGTTGCAAGTAGAGCACTACTATCTGACATTTTGGCATCTACAGAACCAACCATATATTTATCGTGTAAATTAAAACTTGTTTTAACAGCTTCACATGTTTTTCAATAACAACACAGAAATGGAATGGTACTGAGCACAACTCAGGGGAAATGTAGAGGATGTGGGAAGGAGAGAGCTGAAACAGGATTAAAGTAGTTTAGAAACAAGGGAAGAAAAAAGGAATAACAACAAATGGTTATTTTTATATTCCAGTGGAGGGAGGAGAGGGGATTAGTGAGTTTATATGCAACAATGCGGAAAGCAAGATAAAGGAGGGAAATATAATTGGACGGGGGGAAGATGTAAAATGATCAGAAATAATTAATACACTGATAAAATTTTGCACTTGAATCCTCTGTACACAATTTTCAATGGTGTTTAACTTGACATGACCATGCAGGATACTATTAAACTAAACCACTAGTTAATGTCTATTCTCATTTTTGTTTATACTAACACTATAAATAGATAGATAGTAAGATAAATATAGATAGAGACATAGATATAGAGATATATCTCAGATGAATGGAAAAAAATGGAATAAATATAGAGAAAGGAAAAAGTTCCACACTAAACAAAGACATGAAAATAAAGCAGCCTCTCAATTCTATTTGTATTTCAACCTAAATTTTACAGTGTTCTCATCCTCATTAGTTAAAAACTGGAGAGATTTTATCTTATAGCAAGCATGTGTGTGTGAGTGTGTGCAGCTGGTGAACTCCACAGTGATCCCCCTCCAACAGTTTGTTCTATTGCCTACCAATGGGTGAAGTGGCTTCAGGCTCTAGTGAACTACTGTCAAGCTTGGCTTTCCTCTCCTTTGTTGCCATAGGTTTGCTACTCTTCTGTACATCTGTGAACATGATTAGCTAGGGGTTTTTGTCTCTGTCCTATGATCAGTAACCTTCAGTCCTGGGTTGTGGGAGGAAGCAAAAGCAGGATGTATCAAGCACCTATGTATCTGGTGACCTTTGGAGGGGATTCTTCAATCGCTGTCCCTCTCCCTCCATGACAATCCCCTCAGCTGCTGATGTGTGCTCCAGCCATGCTATCCCGGCTGGACTCTGGGCAATGCCCACTGATCCAAATGCTCCTCTCTGGATTCACACTCACACCAACATCTCAGTCAGTTACATGATGGATGAATCAAAGTATCATATTGTCTCTCAGAAATATGTATCTCCATTATGTGTCAGGCAAAAATATACGTAAGTTGGGCAACAGGGAGAGAAGAAAAATCTTAGAGCTCCAAAGAACATGATATAGTTTAAACTATCTTCCAGCACTTATAGAAGTTTATCATATAAACTATAAATAGGTCAAATCCTAAACTTCACACATGATTCCATAAAATTAGAAAATAATAATAACATGAACACATCACTCAGTAACACCAAATGTTAGAAACTGGAAAACAAAGAACTTTTCTGTTCTTAGGAAAATATTTATGCGAACTACATGTGCTAAAAATAATGAAAAACATTTCACTTGACAACTTTTGGTAATTCTAGTAACAAACTGCTAAATGGCCAAAAGACCTAAAGTAAGCCAAAAATAAGTCTCAAGAGTTTTTTTTTTTTTTTTTTTTTTTGTGGTACTGGAGATCGAACTCAGGACCCTGTGCTTGCTAGGCAGGCGCTTATTCCACTGAGCTATATCCCCAGCCCCTAGGAGTTTTAAAGAGAAATGTAAAAGCAAAAAGTGCCAGAACTCACTTTTCTTGCCTTCTCTGCTTAAAATTAATAAACTATAAACAGAGGACAAAACTAATTAATCAAATATTACATTCAATTTAAATGTGATTATTTCCGAAAACATATCTAGTGAGTTAGAACAACGTAGAAAATCTAAATCATAAATTAAAGGAATCCATCATGAATTTAAAATGACAGAAAAAGTGCCTCATGGACCTAATGTGTATAACCATATTATGACTATGGATATTTAACATTCATAAAGTGAACTAAAAGAAGAGGGAATAATTGAAGGTTATGGGCTGGGGATATAGCTCAGTGGAATAAGCGCTTGCCTAGCAAGCGCAGGGTCCTGAGTTCGATCCCTAGTACCGCAAAACAAAAAATAATAATAATAATAATTGAAGGTTATGATTGGATGATAATATGGAAGAAATAGAGAAATACTAATATTCACCCCTAAAACTAATGACTGAATGAACCTATATTTTCTTTTAAATTTCAAAGGAAAAAATGCCACACTCTACTTAAAACTGAGAAAAAGATCATTAATTTTGTTTAATATCATGTTGCTAAATCTGAGTTGAAGGCAATAGCACTCAGTTGTAAAAAGCTACACTACTGTACTGAATGAAACAATATTTGTAGTTCATGACATTTCCTGAAATACAAAAGTCTAAATTGAAAGTATCATAAATTGAATACCTATACAGTAAATAGACTAGAGACAGTAGAAGTAAAGTGCCTTTACAATGATATTCAAATTATCTCTTAAAATTTTTGGTTGCATCAGAAAGTACACATAAATAATAACCTGACATATGTTATATGACAAAATATTTATAAACTTTATTAGGACCATGAAACATATTTCTTAAGAAATACTGTCTTGTTGAATATTTATATATGTTTCAATGTAAAAACAGTGTTTTTAATTATTTATACTATGAATTAAATTATGAAATAAACATTGATGGACAATTATATTATTATTCCATTATTATTAATCTGAAGCTATCTTTCAGGGGAATAAATGGAAGAAAGCAGACAACATTTTGCAAATGATGAGTGATGTTTCTCTTTCTGGTATTAAGCAATATGCCAAGCTAACATGTTTACGCATGAGATTTTAATGTGAGAATTAACAACCTGATTGGTCAAGAAAATAACTATGGCAAATGCTGTTATTTGTTTTGCTAAAAACATTAAAGTATGATGACAATGGTATAAAAAAGCGATAAAGAAATGGATAAGGCAATAATTGCTGCAAATGGATTTCTCTAAAAATCAATGAGAAAATAGTGTTCAAGGTAAAGATGTTTATTACAGATCAATATCCTTCAAAGGGAGGAAAGAGCAGGATAGGAAATTAGGAAGAATTAATAAAGGTACAGATTTAACACGTCTCAGCAACCTCACCATTCAACCCTGGCGTAAGGATCGCCTGTTAGTTTCCTGAATTGTGAGGAAGAGACGAGGCCTTTAAAACAGACATTATCTGCCATGGAAGAGTGGAACTTAATTTAAGGCAGTTTTCACTGATGAATGGAGAACTTTAAGCTCCTAACAGTAGAAGGCTTTCTGCCGACCACACTCCTATCAACTGGGAGACAAGCCCTTCCTTTAAGTAGGATCTCAATGCTAAGTCTCTGTGTCAACCATTAAATGATTGGAAATGAATTATTAAAATTAGGGATTGGCCAATATAATCATCAATTATCTTTTAGTTTCATAGAAAAAGTGCCATACTTAAGGTAGTAGATGAGAAACAGTGGTGGATTAACAACTGGTGGTCAACTTGTAATACACAGCTGAACTGAAACAGCGTGGTTCTAAGGGTGGGACACCCATCTGAGGATTGTTGCCAATAGTATAAGAGGCAGAACTGGAGAACTGGGAAAAGCTGTTAGAGAGCTGTTGCTTCTCCTGGAGGAACCTGTCATACTGAATTTCCTGTTATGAATGTGGCTGTTATCACTGAAGGAGCTTGGTACCTTGTTATCACTGAGAATGTCTACAGCTCATTTCAGGGGAGCTCTGGGTCATCACTTAAAGCATCTCTTCCTGTCTTGAGAAGGGAAGATGGTGCTCTGTTCAGTCTCCTGGAGAAGCTTGTCAGCTGGCTTTCCCGTTATAGACTTGGCTCTTCTCCTTGTAGGAGGAGCTTGGGATATTGTTGTCACTGAGAATGGCTGTGGTACTTTTTGGAGGAGTTCTGGTTTTGAGTGTTGCTTCCTGGCTATAGTTCAGACTCCTCAGTCTGCTAGCACAGTTCCTTCAGTCAGGTGGCACAGACATTCTAGCTACTACCACTGATGTTTGGACCTTCCCAGCACAGATCCATGAAACAGGCCTACATGAGACATTGTCATGGGTGCTAGGCCTCCAGGTGGACTCATGGGGGACAAAGTGATGGGCTTTTGGTCTTTAGCTGGAATCATGTAGAACATTGCCATTGGATCCAGGCCCTCAGATGGATTCTTTTGGTCTTCAGTGTATGGACAGATTTCCTGCACTCTCTTTGTATATGAGTGGGTGACTGTTATAAAATAATCTTATAAATTGTGTGTCCTGTATTGTTATTCTTGCAAGCCCCAAGCTACAACAGAAACTGATATAATTAAATTCTCTGTCATATGAAACTGTTTTTATATTGTTGATTTATTCTAATCGAGGAAAAGGATATAGCACATATTTAGGAAACTATTTATACTTAGTGATTTTGGTAACAGGTCTTATGAATCAGGTTTGGTTTTACACACTATTCAGTAAGCTTATTTCAAGACAGTATCTCTTTGAATAGAAAGGTTGAGGGTCGACTTGAAAGTTAAGTAGGAAATTTTCACAGATTATCAATGCAGAGACAATAATCAGAAGAAATATTTCAGTATTATTTTCAACATATTACTTAGTTTCTTTGTATTCAGACAGAACAGACACTTTTATCTAAACAAACGTATCAGTCACTTTTTAAAATGAGGAAGTAAAATGAAAATGTTGAATTGTGAGAAAAGTGGCAAAAACAATTCCTAATAAAATTTTAAATTACAGGTAAGCCTATTTGGCTGTAATCTGATGTATAAAGTAAAATTTAAGTATAGAATTGTATACTGATTATCAAAAACTTAGGGTCTCACATCCTTCCCCCAAATTAAACTGAAACAAATTTAAAGCATTAACTATACCATGAAACACTTAATGAAAAAGGAATGCTAGTGAATCTAACCTTTCATTTTTGAGTAAAATGCTTCACATAGCTCTGAGGAATGCATAGGAAGGAAAATCAATAAGAATGGAATGAATCAAAAGGAAAAGAATGAATAGAGAAAAGCAAGTCTAGAGACGTGTTCTAATTCCCTTGCCAGCAATATATAAAAGCTGCCCTATTATGAAACATCCAGAAATTATCAATTTCTGCGGGAACTGAAAACTTGTAAAAGTATTATGAGAGGATAATGCTGCTACATGCCTAGGAAGATTTTTCTAAAAGTACCAGATGAAGAGAAATCATCCTCATGTACATAGAATTTACAAATAAAAGCACTAAGCAAAAGCAAAATACTCCAATACTTCTTCCTTTAATAAAAATATGGTAGGTCAAAAGTATCTTCTCAACGTTACAAAGAAATGGAAAAGAAACTTTTCTGTCTTGACTTAGTTTCAGGATGCAGGTGGATAGGGAGCGAGATATGTTCCTATTGAAATTAAAATCCCAAACCTGCCCCAAAACGAATTTGGACATTAAGTGCTCACTACTTAAGTGATTCAAAAGCTACTGATAAAGACAGAGTTTGAGGGAGAGAAAAAATTTATTGTAGATTGTTGGTATATCAGGCTAATGCCACCACAGACTTTTTTAGAATAAGTTATTTTCCCGGACAGAGATCGGCTTGCTAGCGGCGGAGACGCCCGGCAATCCCACGTTTCGCGCGTGTCGGGCGAGCCGCGCGGAGGGCCACAAATGCCGACGGAAGCAGAGAGAGGGATTTGCTGGGTCCTAGCGCCCTGAGAGCACGGACGCCTAGATCCCTCCCGCCACCCGACCAGGCGCAGCTCTCCCGCGACTCCCGACAGGGATCGGCTCTCTGGCGGAGGCAGCGCCCAGCGGTCTCACGTTTCGTGTGCATCGCACGAGCCGCGCAGAAAGCCCCAAAGGATAGACTGGCACCTTGGAACCTTCATGCCTGCAGGGACTCCAATAACTGGTGAGATATCGGCGCTCGCGACCAGATCACCGAGTGGGGGAGGAGATCCATCCCTATACCTGCAGGGAACCCTGGGAGGGTGGGGGAGCAGTCTTACACACCTCACCCAGGTCACTAGGTAGGG
>PVLD010031350.1:0-15830 GCA_004027595.1 Dinomys branickii | reverse complement strand
GGCTCGCTCTGGGGGTGGTCTGGGGGTGGGTGTTTGCTTTAGGTGCTGGCTGCTCCAAGGTAAATGCCCCTTAATCCTCCTAACTTTCAAGCTTCTGTTCAAATCTCACACATAAATTTAACCCTGCCTGTGGCCCTTCCCTCATTCAGCTTTACTTTGTTATACAGCTCGCTTCCTCCCTCCCTCCCTCCCTTCCTTCTTTCCATGGGTGCTAGGAATCGAACTCAGGACCTTGTGCTTGCCAGGCAGGTGCTGTGCTGCTGAGCTATCTTGGCGGCCCCTGTTTTGTTTTGTTTGAGACAGGGTCTCACCTTGAACTCACAGTGTAGCCCAGAGTGCACTGTGGATTATTCATGCATCTTGAACTACTGGTGACCCTCCTGCCTCAGCCTCCCAGACTGCTGGGACTATAGGTGTGTGCCACCACCTACAGACTAAGCGCTCTGTGGGCTGAGAAGGCTGCTTTGGGGAAAAAGTTGAAGAAAGTAGAAACCAAGAAAAAAGGAAGGTTGGTCATTTCAAAGTTGCTTTCTCTGTAAGGCGAGGAGAGGAAGACAGAACAATGGAAAAGTAAGTGCTTGGGTGACCTCATGCCTTTGGAAGCAGGGGGAGCTTCATTATTATGCCAAGTGAAAATGGCCTGTTTTGGAAGTTTGCGGGAGTTTTTTTGTTTTATTTAATCTGTTTTGATTTCTCAGAAGGTCAGACAATACCTTGAGTTTGTTTTGGTGTGGTGGAACTTTAGTGTGAGTGACTCCATTTTGGTTTTCTTTCTATTTTGATTTCTAGGCTGGTATTTTGAGGTATAGTACAGGAGCTTAGCCCAAAACAATAGACTGTAATGATTTTTATTTAAAACTTTGTTGTGCCTCCCCATGGCCCTCTAGAATATACTGTCTATGAGGAAGACCTGTCAGCTTCCTTACATATGTATTTTCTGAGCACTTAGATATTGTATAAATGTATAAGCAGAACAAATTAAAAGTCTGGAAAACTCTACTATGACTGAAATATTTAAGAGATTACTGCCAGGCAGGGTGGCACATGTGTGTAATCTCAGCACTTGGAAGGTTGAGGCAGGAGATCTCTGTATGTTCAAGGGCAGCCTGATCTACACAGTGAGTTCAAGATGAGCCTGAACTCATAGTGAGACCCTGCCTCAAAAACACAAACAAAACAATTCCAAAATAATTAAAAGACCTCAATGCTAGTTATTCCAAATTTCAAAACACCCTGCCTCACAATGTGTGTTGAATAAGCATTTGATAAATGCAATGTGCCTCCAATCTGAAAAGGAAACCCACACCTACCTATTTCCCCAGAGGCCAGTTCTTGAGTTGTTGGGTGTCTTGAATTCTGCCTGTTTCTGTCCAAAACCCATTTCTGCTTTCACTTTGCTTTTGCCACTTCCAGGGAAAGTCCTGTCAATTCTATTCTGCAGCAAAATAGCTTTTGTTCTCCCAATATTTCCATAAACTCTGTCAGAGATGGTTTAAGGAATTGAAGAGCTAAGACGACAGGATGAAAGCGCACAGAAATGAAAAGTTCCTCGGGTCCTGTCACTTCTCTTTCTGAACCCAGCCCTGGCTCTCAACACCCTCAGGACTTGAAAGCAGCTGTAAAATCCTGCTTGCGATAATGGTTTTGAAAAATGAACCTTTGTAGGTCTGGTCAGAGTGTTGCAGATAAGAGACCATTGGAAGACTCTTGGCACTATGGAGTCAGGAGGCAGACTTTTATTTGTAACACTGGCAGACCAACAGAAACAGTTTGCAAATCATCAGTCCGGAGTCAAGCTTGAGTTCAGTTTAAATACGATTTGCAAGTGAGAAGTACAAAACTGATTATAGGTTATTACATGATTGGTTACATGGAATACGAGAATTATGTCATACATTGTCAGGCAGGACTATCATTTGAGGAAGGAGGGGAGGGTGTGGGGTGAGCAGAGTTAACTGTGTCCTTGATTGGGCCAGTGTTTCCCCAAACATGACGGCCTCAAAACAGACAGACATCAATGCATATTTTTTTAATTAAAGGAAACTCAGTCAGCTTGACCTGTCAAGTTGACAGATGACAGCTGAGACCAGACAGTCAAGATTTTTTAGCTGAATTTAGTACACTAGCTACATGACAGGCTGTAGGGGCCTGTGGTCACAGGCCTCTAATTGATTTCTAACTTTTGCTATAATATGCCTAAAAGTCTGCTCTTCTATGAGCGCTCTTACATCTCCCCCCTGCTTTACTACAGAGGAGAATCTTCTCCCTCAGTTTCCTCAGCTTCTTTGGTGCTAAGGAGCTGATAGGAGGGACTAGCCTGTAAAAGAAGTTGGCGGTGCATAGCTTCAAAGCATTCTGTCAGGAACTGTGACAAAATATGGATCACACAAGGACCCAGGAGAAACAGTGCTAGAAGGGCCAGCACAGCCCCCAGGAGAGCCCCTGTCCAAGAGGGGAGAAAAATCCAAGGGTCCCCACCAGCAAGCGCTTCCCCTAAGACTCCCTGTGTCTGAAGCGTCCCACAGCTGGTGGGAGTTTTCTCCTCCTACTCCTGACTTGTCAGCATAGTAACAACATCCTTCCTCCAGGAAGAGGCAGGTGCCCCCTGCTGGGCAGTCAGGAGGTCGAAGGCTCTTCGCTTCTGGGGGACAATTGCAGCCAGTGAGTCTATTTGGTCCTGCAGTGTGTCTATCAAGGTCTGTATATTGGCAACGTCTCCAGCAATCTGAGCACTTAACTGTGAGTGTTGCTGTTGGCTTACATCCGTAGCCGTGGCACTGAGTGTTACCTTCCCTGCAATCGCCACTCCTGCCAACAGGGCAGTACCACAGGGCCACATTTCTGATGTGACTGATGGCCATGTGCATGTCCTCGCTGTCCTGGATAAACACAAAGGACAGTATGTTGCTTTGGGGTTTTTGCAAGGGGAACAATATAATACAGCACACATATTTTGTAAGATTATTTACAATAATTGATAAGTCACAAGGCAGCCAGCCTCACCCCCCTCATGGGAAAACTTTAACTCTCAGTATTTCTCTCGTTCCCTTACCTGTTCCACTTCAGTTCTCCTGGGCCACAAAAGCTGCCCCCGCCCTCATTCGCTCTGGCAGTTCACCTGCTCAGGTGGTTCTGACATGGGCAACTCCTGAAGTTCGGCTATTCTGGCCTGGACGCCCTCCCTGCCACTCGGGCTCAGGCTGTTCTGGCCCAGGGACATCTCCTTACCCCACCCCATCCCCGCCAGGAAAGAGCTTAAAGCCCCACATTTTCCTCAGCTCGAGGCTACTGTCCCTCCCCCAATAAAGACTTGTCTCGTGTCAGAAGGTCTGGTCTGGTTCCGTGTGGGGTCTCAGTTTCTATCAATAATCACCCAAAGAATCACATACAAAGAGTGCAGGAAATCTGTCCACACACTAAAGACCAGAGAATCCAGCCAAGGGGATGGGTCCCATGATAATGCCCTGCATGAGTCCAGCTGACGACCTAGAGCTCACAACTGCCTCCCACAAGTTCAACTGGAGGCCTAGGGCCCATGACAATGTCTAGTACAAGCCCATTTTGTGGATCTGCACTAGGAAGGCCCAAAGGTCAGTGGTGGAATGTACTAAGTCCGCCAGTGGGATGAAGAATCTGTGCTAGCAGGCTAAGGGATCTGCATTAGAGCCAGGAAGTGATGCGTAAAGTAAGAACCACAGCTCCACCAAAAGGTGCCACAGCCATCCTTGACAGCAGTCAGGTCCTGAGCTCCCCTGATGATCTGGAAAGCCAAGTTCCCATCAAGAAAGCCAATGTGACAGTCTTCTCCAGGAGACTGAGCTGTGTACCTTCTTCCCCTCCAAAGCCAAGAAGCAATGCTCAGAGTGAGGACCAGAATTATCCCAAAGTGAACCAAAGCCATTCTCAGTGACAACAAAGTCCCAAGCTCCTTGGACAATGGGAACAGCTGAGTTCATCAGGAAAACCAGCATGACAAGCTCCTCCAAGAAAACCAACAGCTCCTTACAGCTTCTCTCTGCTTCCAACGGGCTCCCAACAGCTTCTGCCAGCTCCCAACAGCCTAACTACTTCTTCTCCAGTTCTGCTTCTTATGCCGCTGGCAACAGCCCCCAGTGGGCCTCCCACACCCAGCACCACGCTTGCTCAGTTCGCCTGGGGGTTATACGTTGACCACCAGTTTTCAGTCCACTACAGTCAGGTACCAGAAAAGCAAGTCTACAAAGACTCATTTTTGTGCTCTCAAGCCTCTGATGTATCCTGTCAGCACAAAGAAAGAAAGTCCCAAACGGACCTGGTAGGGAGCCTGAAATGGCAGCCAATATGTCCATACAGTCAGGAGAGGCATTTTGGCCCTTCCTGGAGCCTAGAAAACAAGAGGTGCTCCCCCATACTGTCGTCGGCTTGGGCAGAAGCAGGCGATCAGGAACACTGGTTGAATTAAGCTTATTATTATTCTGAATGAGACTCAAGCTCCATTGGATAGAACTGAAAGGGAGAGCAGAACCAAGTCTTTGCCCAAGTCAGAGTTTATAGCTTGGAGTGTACCTGGTGGGGGTCATTAACCAGGCGCAGGAGGCTGGGAATCGGGGGCCCAGCGTTGTTTACAATAGGTGCTGGCGCCCTGTGAAAACACTGGTGGTCTCCGGGAAGGAACCCTAATGGAGGACAGGGGTAGAGGGGGTACCCAGGCTCTCTGGACTCTTATACAAGCCATGGGTCTAGTCCTAGTCCATCTACCAGCTCTTGTCTGGCGGCCTGAGGTCCAGTCCTGGTGGGAAGGGTGCAGCATAAAATAGTGTAAGGGGTTGCAAGCTCCCTGTCGGCCAGGTGCACTAGAGTGAAGCTGAGTCAGAAGGCCATTTTTGGATCCAGCCCAGTCTATGACGGGCCCATTTAGAACAGAATGCAGATGACAAAGGGGTTACAATGTTCTCATGTCTGTCGCCAGTCTGGAGAAATGCACTTTGTGTTGTAACGATATTTCCATTCTGTTTTCTTTTTTTGGTATCAGGAATCAAACTCATGACCTTAGGCTTGCCAGGCAAGCACTTAGGCCACTGAACTATATCCCCGGCCCAGATATTCCCATTCCTGATTTAATCCTCCACGCCCTGAGGACAATTTTTCTAATGCCGGAAGTTGGCCCGGACTGGGCATGCATCAAAATACAGAAACACTTTTGGCTGTGAGGGATCCCATCTGGTCCACTTAAGGATAATCTTGGGGTTTACACCTTCAACTTTAACCGGAAACTCCCAGTGCCCTGAATTTCCATATATTCTCCAAATGTTAATGCATGTTATTCACAGAAAAGTCGTTACACAGTTCCAGCTTTGAGCCCTATACAGGAAATCAGGATGGCCTCTCCTTGCAGATCAGTCCCTTTGGCCCACCTTATCCACGATTTCTAAGTTCAGGGTGCCCTCTTGTGGCCATGCGGCATAGGTGCAGCCAGTCAATCCTGTAGAACGCGCAGGGCCGCTGCTGCTTCACCTTCACTTGCCCCGTAGTTGGCGGGGAAAAGCCTTTCTTGAAGTTCCGTGTCATGCAGTCTAACACAGCGGGCTTACTCTCTGTGTGTGCACTGTGCTCTTGAACGGTGTCACAACAGACATAGGGAGGGTGCCCTCCTAAAGGAGAGACCACTCAGGCGCCTGCCTGGCCACTTGGCTCTCGCCAACATCGGGACTGTCAGGGGTAAGGAGAAACTTCGGTAGGTTCTCCGTTTTGTCCGCTCAAGCCTCTGAAGAGAGCTTGGACAGTTAAGTCCATGGAAACGCAGGTTGGGGCTCACTCAAGCTCCATGACCCTGAGCCCCCAGTAGAGGGGGGTCATCACAGAGCAGGGAAGAAACAACCTATGGCTTAGGTCCTCAGTCCACACTGAGCTCACACAGCACGCAGCAGGCATTCACAGGTTAACACTGTGGGAAAATCTAACGGGAACAGCAACCGCACCTGACTACTCTCCAGAACCAGCAGTGGAACAGGTGGCACATGCTGAGGGGCGATCACCCTCGGAGATAAGACAAGGTGAGCAGGCGAACAGGCGAGCCATGGGACGTCACAGGGGGCAGGCCTGCCTTGTCTGAGGGCCGGCCCAGTCACCTTCTGACTCCTCCCAGGGTCCGATGAGGTCTCCGTTATTGTGCAGGGTGCCCCAACACACTGCTGAGGAGACGCTGAGAGAAGGTCAGAGGGCGTGCCACCCGTCAGCACGTGCACCAGAGGCTGCAGATAAGAGACCAGTGGAAGACTCTGCACCAAGGAGTTCAAAGGGCAGGCTCTGCTCTGTAAGTAGTCAAAAAATGAGAGCCACCAGGCGAGGGGCACATTCCTGGAGACTTACTGCTCAGGACTTGGAAAAGTGCTTGAGCCAGGAGTTCG
This sequence comes from Dinomys branickii, assembly GCA_004027595.1. NCBI lineage: Eukaryota > Metazoa > Chordata > Mammalia > Rodentia > Dinomyidae > Dinomys > Dinomys branickii. The sequence continues at coordinate 9,444 of PVLD010031350.1, read as the reverse complement.
TGACCAGCCTGGGCAACATCTTAGGAGCCTGTCTCAAGAGAAAAAATTGGGTGGGGATATAGCTCAGTGGCATAAGCGCCTGCCTGTCAAGCAGAAGGTCCCGAGTTCGATCCCCTGTACCACCAAAAGAAAAAAAAATAGGAGCCAGACCTGGTGGCGCAGCACCTGTAATCCCAGCACTCGGGAGGCTGAGGCAGGAGGATTGTTGTGAGTTCAAAACCAGCCTGGCCTACAAAGTGAGCTCAAGGGCAGCCTGAACTGAATAGCGAGACTCTGCCTTCCCCCCCAAAAAAAGGCATGCTTTCTCTTATACAAGAAAGTATATGTATGATCAAAATAGAAGATAAATAAATAGGAGGCAGGGAGAAGGTCAAATAAACCCTCCAAATTGTCTACGCTATAGTTTCAAAAATATTTTAACATACATGCTAATTGGTTTCATTTATACTACTAGTTTCTCTTGGTTCATTGAAAAGAAAGTTTTGTGCTATTATGTTTTTTGTTTGACAGAGGGTCTCACTATGTAGTTCAGGCTGGCCTTCAACTCACTTTGTAGCCCAGGCCAGCCTTGAACTCACAGTGATCCTCCTGCCTCAGCTTCCCTGGTGCTGGGATTGCAGGCGTGCGCCACACCACACGTGGCCTATGTTTCCTTTTGGTAAGTTTTTGTCAGACTTGTACTCCGAGTAACATTTCGGCCGTCCTTTTAAGATTATGGGACATGGTGTATTAATTGCTATTCTCTCTGTTGTTGTGAAATTCTATTTTTTCAAGAAAGAAGAGTGTGTTCTAATATTTTATTATTAATATCTACTTGTATTACATGAAAAGAAAAAAAGACAAAATAGTAACTATTATCATGAACTGAAAAATAGATTGCACCAACTAGTAAGAAAGAGATGGGAAGACACTTAAAGAAAGACAACCCCAAAGTGAGAACGCTGGCGCAAAGTCCCTGGGTGATCAGTAAGCCCTACAACAGGAAGCAGGCTTCTCTGGTTCACACGGACCCCTAGTGCTCGGGGAAACTGAAGTCTCTCTCACTGTCCTATGAAGGGCAGGGAGCCTTCACAAGGACCCCTAGGGATCGGGGAACTGAAGTCTCTCCCACAGCCCTGGGAAGTACAGGGAGCCTTCACACTGACACCTGTGGCTCAGGGAAACTGACATCTCTCCCCCCCACACACACACCCCACACGCATGTACACACACACACACACACACACACACACCCGTGAGTTTACAGTGTTCCGAACAAACGGGGTCAGTGACTGACTGACTGACTGACTGGATCCACATTTTGCATTCGAGAGGCTCCCGGCCCGGGCCCGGGGCCTGGCCCCGTGACACGCCATACCCCCTTCCCCCTGCCCACACCACATACACAGACACAGGACAGGTGATCCCTGCACTCTGCAAGGCTGGGGCAGGAGGATCGTTGCAAGTCTGTGACCAGCCTGGGCTACAAAGCGAACTCAAGGCCGGCCTGGACTGCATAGACACTGTGTCTCAAAAAGAAAACAAAATAAAACAAAAAATGGTAGCTCAGCGTAAAAGCCACAGTTTAAATTCCCAGTAACCTAACCCAGGCAGGAGGATGGCTTCGAGTTCAAAGCCAGCCTGAATTACAAGGCGAGACTTTGTCTCAAAATGCCAAAAGGAAAACAACAACAACCACAAAAAATTCCCCAGTACCAAGGTTTTCAGGAGGGAGATCTCCCTCTGGAAGCCAGGCATGGAGCCTCACGGGGGAGGGCTGTGTGTGTGTGTGTGTGTGTGTGTGTGTGTGTGTGTGTGTGTGTTGGGAGCATAGGCATGGCTTTCCGCAGGGACCTTTCACTGCCTCCCCATGGACTGCCAACTGCCAGCCGGCCGGACAGCCAGCCAGTCAGCTTACTGGACATTTGCAGGTGGGAAGCACCTGCCTCCCCCCACCGCCCCACCTCCCCAGCCCAGCCATGCCATCCGACCACCTATCCACACATCCAAGGGGCACACTGCCTACCTCCGCTGCCCTCCCATGAGGGCAATCTGCCACTCCTGGCCATGGGGGGAGCTTCTCACTCCACCTGCACCGTGACAGGGCCCCACACTGTCTGTCCCTCTGCCCGCCCGCCTAATGAATATCCACCCCTCATCGGCCTCCTCGTTACCCCACCACCCTGTTTGGTGGACTTCACTCAGTCATGTCATTTTCCATGTGTGTCTGTCGTGTGTGAGTGCAACAGGATGAAGGCACATCTTCGCTCCATCAGCACACATGCCGGACTGCGGGAGGCTCTGCTATGTATGGTCCCAGGACTAAGTTCTTGCTCCCCTCCTCCCTCCCAGGCCCCCTCCCGTCTCTTTCTTTTTCTTTCTGTCTGTCTGTCTGTCTGTCTGTCTTTGAAAATACATTCATTTTGTTGGACAGTTTTAGGGTCATAGTGACGTTCAGGAGGACGTAGAAAGAATCCTCCCAGTCCCTACCCCACCCCCACCCCTCCCCCACACGCACACTCTGCTGGCTGTGATGGGGATCCTCATACTTCGTAACGCTCTCATAAAGCTCTCATGGTTACCAAGCCTCTCTTGACCATAGCAGCAAGCAGCAATAAGAACAACAACAACAGCAACACACGAAACCAAGTGACACCTTCTGGCAGGAGCTGAAGCAAACATCCCATGGAGCTGAGCTGTTCTCTCCGGCGCATGGCGGCTACACTCTTGGAGTTGATCACCAGCATAGGGTCACAGACATTCTCCCTCCGTTCCTCTGGATTCCTCCAAAACTGGACACAGTGAATTATGCCGCCAACCCTGCACCCTGGTGTGGAGAGAGCATATCCTGTACTGTGTGGCAAGAGAGGCTTGTGGCCTTCTGGGTTGCAGAGGGACCAGACTTGCTGTGCGAAATGCCCACTTAGGAAAGCTTCCTCTGTGGGGAGGGCAGTGCCTGGATTCAGCGCACTTGGCAGCAAGGGTTACCCTCTCCACTCAGGTAACTCCTTGGGTGTTTGGTTTCATTCTCTGCTTTCTAGTTTCCAAACAGGCCTGCCCAAAGGGCGGCTGCACACGCACAGCACCCACAGCGTATGTCCTGTGATAGTCCCCTGGAATGAGGCTACCTACCGGTAACTGTTTAGAGAGGGGAAACCACACTCGACACTTGGCACTGTCACACTCTGGCACTGTTCTGTGCAACCAGGCACCTGTCTCCCCCCCCTCCCTTCCTCCTTCCCTCCCTCTCTCCTTCCCTTCCTTTTGCATTTGTTGGTTGGTTGGTTGGTTTGAGACAGGGTCTCAGGGCCTGGCGTATGTAGTTCTGTGGCACAGCCCCTTCCTGGCAAGCACAAGCACAAGGTCCCTGAGTTCGGTTCCTGGAACCAAAACAATAAATAAAATAAAATAAAATAAAATAAAGTAAAATGTACATCCCTCTGTAGTTCACACTGCTCTCCTTCCTCAAGCTGTCAAGTAGTGGGATCACAGTAGCCTCGCCATCTCACCTGGCCCTATCTGTCTCCAAATAAAACTGTTTCCACTTTTTTTTTTTCTTTTTGAGGCAGGGAGGGTCTCGCTAAGCAGTTCAGGCTGGCCTTGAGCTGGCTTTGCAGCCAGCCCAGGCTGGTCTCGAACTCCCAAGGATCCTCCTGCCTCAGCCACCCGAGTGCTGGGATCATAGGCATGCGCCACCGCGCCCGGCAAAACTGTTTCCATTTTAAACAATCCTTTCAGAACAGCATGCATACATGCATTCACTTTGGTCATTTTTACCTTCTGCTCCCCTCTCCCAACTGAGAATCAGTCCATCTTAGCCATTCACTCCCTGAGAAAGACCCATTGCCTCAGGCACAACTAGGCCAAGCCAGGGGAAGAAATTTACCTCAGAAAGGCCCAGAGAAGGGAGGGGCTGGTGGGGAAGGGCTGGGCAGCTCCTCAGAGGAAGCTGGCAGCCCTTGGTTCCCCGTGAGGCACTGGATTGCACTCCCTCCATGCCAAGGAAAGTTTTCAAGCACTCCCGAGAAACACAGAAAACACAATCTGTTGTTAGCAAAAGTCATCTACCATGTCCTATTTGCCCACTGATTTCCTGTGGTAGTCCCATAAGTCACCTACGGTGTCCTGTTTGCCCACTGATTTCCTGTGGTAGTCCCACTGGGATTTCTGTTTCTGCCGACTGAGGAACGCGAGAGTCTCCCAGGTTGGACAATTCAATGAGGAATCGCACAAGTTTATTGCCAGGAGCTGACGCAGCCTCACCTGTCGCTTGACTCTACGAGGAAGAATGCATTCTGAGTGGTTCTCAGCCTTTCCAATTTCAGGTTGACCTAAAAACCTAGAGAGACCAATAGTAGCCCATATTTTTGAAAGATAAGCTGAAAGACTCTTCACTGTAATCAATTTTACAGGCCGGGCCTGTTTCATATTTACCCAGGGAAAAAAAAATACACTGGGTCTGTAATGCCTTATAAAAACCACAGGTGAGGAGTAGATGTCACCGATGTAAAAGGGGAAAGAGAATTTTGTGACCCTGTTGTCAGAATGCAGTCAAGACACACAGAAGTTGAGGTAGAATTGATTGTCAAGTAGATAAAGAGGAGAAGAAGGGCCACTGGACACATTTTCATGCACTCAAGATCAAGAGCTGGCTAGGCGTGGTGGTGCACGCCAGGCCAGGATCCATCGTGGCGAGTTTGAGACCAGCCTGGGCTACAAAGTGAGTGAACTAAGGCCAGCCTGAACTGCATAGCAAGATCCTGTCTGAAAGAAAGAAAAAAAGAAAGGAAGGAAGGAAGGAAGGAAGGAAGGAAGGAAGAAAAAGAAAGAAAGAAAGAAAGAAAGAAAAGAAAGAAAGAAAGAAAGAAAGAAAGAAAGAAAGAAAGAAAGAAAGAAAGAAAGAAAGAAAGAAAGAAAGAAAGAAAGATCAAGAGCTACTCTTGGAATTGACACAACGTGGATGACAATGGGGGACAACGATAATGATGGTCGTTTAGAAGGCCTGTCATCTCAGCCCGCAGGGAGCTGAGTTAGGAGGGCTGCCTAGCAAGACTCTGTCTCCAAGAAGAAAAGAGAGGGACCCAAAAGAAGGCAGTTCGGCATCGCACAGCATCTTCCTGTTCTCACCTCTTCAGATGGTCAGCGATTTCTTGGAAGCTTTCATTATGTACCAAACTCACAGAAAGGGAACGTCTCAATGTAACCCCGAGTCCAGTCCCAGGGCAGGAGGGTCCTTAGAGGACCTCTCCTTTCCTGATATCCCTGGGTCAGCTCTACTGCACCTATGTACATAGGCTTGGGGCTCTGGCAGCCAGGAATGCATGTTGCCTGCCTTTTTCTGGACTTAGAATGCCAGTTAGCCAGGCATCAGAAGGAGTGTACACAGGGCGTCACCTTAGGATGTGACTATGCTCTGCGGGTGTCACTCTGGGCTCTGGAGACCTCTCGGAAGGAAAGGAAGATAAATACATTTTAGGCAGAAGCTGGAACCCTTTGCTGAATTCAGTGACAAAGCAAGCTATGTTTTGGACTCTCACCCCCACCCCGAGCCCTTTGTCCCTTGGGTCCACTCATGGGGCTAATGCACTGTCTACCTGCGTAAAAATCAAATCCTGTTCTGAATTCTCACAGCGGAGGGAGGAGTGCTTTGGCATCTGCTTATTGGCAAGGCCTAGCCTTTGTTTTCTAACCCTATGTGAAGTCTTTTGTTCTGTCTCTGTCTCTCTCTTTCAAGTTTCCTCCACAGTTCTTTGCGACATTCTCTGTGACACTGGGTGAGGGTTTTCTGTCACTGTTCACACCTGCCCTTGACGAGGATTACCCCTTACCAGAGGGTGTCCAACTGACAACCCCCATCTCCCTTGCACTGTCTTCATTTTTTTGTCCTTTTGAGACAGGGTCTCACTACACAGTTCAGGCTGGCCTTGAGTTCACTTTGTAGCCCAGGCTGGTGTCGAACTCTCAACAATCCTCCTGCCTCAGCCTCCTGAGCACTGGGATGACAGATGTGTGCCACCACACCTGGCTCCTGCTAATATTTTAGTATCTTTTTTTGGGGGGGGGGAAGGGAGGTACTGGGCATCGAACTTAAGACCTTGCGCTTGCCAGGCAGATGCTTGTGCTGCTGAGCTCTATCCCTAGCCCTATTTTAATATCTTAAAATGTAGTACCTACACGTCTGTGTTTCTTACAGGCACACTGGCCATGGGAATTTCACATCTGTACCGATGACGTTATAACTATTCTTTCATAAATATAACAGAAGAAACACGCTTAGGAAATTTGGACAAGTAGATCACCACTCTCTCTAACCCATACAGATTCTCAGTTTAGCTGTATCATCACAGAGACCTTCCTTGAGAGAGCCGAATGTCTTACTGTACAACAGCATATCACTGCTCTCTGATGGTACCCACTAATACGTAATTTTAAACTCGGCCAAGGAAACCTTTACTGCAGTGTAGAGCACAGTACGTTCATCTCATAATGTATGACAATAGAGAATACATCAGGAGAAATTCAGTATTTGTCTGTAAGTAGTCATTATGTATGTGGAGAGATATCAAACTTTCAGGTTCCTTTAGATAAGCCCTTCGTGTTTTTCCTCTTTTGGAAACAGGGCTTGAGTATGCAGTTCAGTGTGGAATTGAAGTCACTTGGTTGCCCAGGCTGACCTCAAACTCACAGCAATCAACCTGAATCGACCTCCTGATCCAGTAAATTTTTGAGACTTTCCCCAATGATCAGTTTAAAGGCCCAGAGTCTTTAAATTTGACTGACAGTCTACATGGATGGTTTTTAAAAATCCAGACACAAGGCTATGTAGCACAACTATAAGTAGCCCTGATACATTACTTTAAATTACTTACTTACTTACTCACTCATTTATTTACTTATTTGTGATACTTTACAGAGGGGGAAACAGGACTGCAATTTTTGAGTTAGAAATGTACACAGGAGCCGGGCATGGTGGCGAATGCCTGTCATCCCAGCACTCCGGAGGCTGAGGCAGGGGGATCATTGCAAGTCTGCGACCAGCCTGGGCTACAAAGTGAGCTCAAGGCCAGCCTGAACTGTGTAGTGAGACCGTCTCCGAAACACAAAAGAAATACACATACCTACCTACACACACGTATAAACGTACAATGAAACACCCCCTCAAAGAAACTGTGAAAACAATGGCAAATCCCTCACTCATTCGCTCACTCACTTATTTACTTACTTACTTCCTGCAGAAAATTAAGACTATAATTAAGGGTGTGGCCCTTTTGTCAGTCTGGAAATCAGCCCCCCCTATGTTCAATGTAGATATAGCACTGCAGTTAAAGGCACTCATATTATAAAAGTTGACTCTGTGTACTCAAGGAGAAGATGTTGGGCAATGCCTGGCACTTGGCTCTTCTGATCATGCTACGGTTTATGAAACTGTCCATTCTGCCTACCGTCAGAGGCCCAGATGTAGGAATTTGTTTTGATGTTCTGTGTTGTTGTTGCCATGAATCACATTTGCCATGAGTGACTGAATTCTTTGTGTTGTGAGGTGGCAGTCGAGCAATGTACAACCCTCCTGTGCATGCTGGTGGTGTTATAGGGAGCTGAGTTAGATAGAAATATAGGCAGTCAGACAGGGCCAGACCCTGGAAGGAGTTAACACAAAAGACAAGATACCTGTGGGCCACACCTCAAGACAAAAAGACTAAACAAGGACACACACATACCTCCCTAGGTGTAAACATCAGGGATTGACATTCTAAATAGTTAGCAATGACCTTGAAGAGTCATTGACCCAAGCCCTTACAGGAAAAGACCTATTCTGTACTCATACCCCCTTGCTAGGTGACTCGCTTCCTCATTGGATCCCAATGTAATCAATTTTACTGGAAAAATTCTTATTGGCTGGCCATAGTTTTGTCCATTTCCCCTACCTTGGACTCACGTCATCTTGTGGTTTTCTTCTATCAAAGTCCCTAGAAAAGACAGAGTCTTGGGGTAACCCACTCTGGGCCCCTCTTCTGTCCCTCTCTTGGACAGAAGCTTTCTTTCCCTCAATAAATACATTCTGCTCTTAACCTCCGTTGTTCCTAAAATTAATTATTCAGGTTTTAGAGAACATAAACTTTGTGTGTGTGTGTGTGTGTGTCTGTGTGTGTAGAATTTCTTTTATTTTTATTTTTATTTTTTTAAAAAAATAAAAGTACAAAAACATATTAACAAACAGACACCAATTAGCATAAAAAAAGTACAATCACAACTGATCTATAGACAAGGTGACATGGTCTCAACAGTGGTTATTGCTTTATCCATTGATATCTTTGAAGTGTAAATATATGAACCCATATACAGACATGCAAAATTGGTCAGACCATTAATCCTCTCAACAACATAAAAACACAAAAACCAAACATCCAAAGACAGAAAACAAAACAGGCAAACAACAACAACAACAACAACAACAACAACCACCAATAGTTGCTGCTTTGCATATTGATATCTTCGAAGCGTGTGTTCAGGATAACACATACAGACATACAATATTGATCAAATAACCCGTCATCAATTATTCCTTAGCATTAAGTGATATAATACAATAGTAGAACCATGTTAGCCCTCCTGCATATATGTATATTTATATATACATACATACATTTCTGTCTCTTTCTTTTCTCCTTTCCCTCGTCCCATCTGTTCTTTGTTTTTGAACAGATTTCCTTCATGTCTCTTAGTTTATATTCCCACGCTCGGGTTCTTACACCAGTGATACAATGCGTTGCCTGCACATGTATCACTGATTTATTTCACTTGTGAGTATGGACTCCAGTTTTGACCACTTGCCTACAAAGTCCCCAAAACTGTCTTTCTTTATAGCTGAATAATATTCCATTATATAAAAATGCCACAATTTTTTAATCCAGTCTTCTGTGGGTGGACACTTGGGTTGCTTCCACATTTTAGCTATTACAAATTGTGCTGCTATAAACATGGGTGCACATATATCAGAGTAATATGATGTTTTCAGATCTTCAGGGAAAATACCCAGAAAAGGAATAGCTGGTTTGAATGGAACCTCTAGACCTAGTTTGCTGAGAAATCTCCAAACGGCTCTCCACAGTGGTTGCACCAGTCTGTATTCCCACCAGCAGTGTAATAGAGTCGCTACTTCTCCACAGCTTCACCAGCATCTGTTATTGGATGACGTTTTCATACTGGCCAGTCTTACTGGGGTGAGATGAAATCTTGATGTTGTTTTTATTTGCATTTCTCAAATGAATAAGGATGTGGAACATTTTCTCATATATTTATTTGCCATTTGTATTTCTTTGTCTGAGAATTGTGTATTCATCTCAGATGCCCATTTCTGGATTGGGTCTTTGAATTTGGACAGGTACATGTTTTTTAATTCTTTGTATGTTCTAGATAGAAGACCTTTGTCTGAGGGACAGCCAGCTAGGATTTTTTCCCAATTTG
>PVLD010031349.1:0-15830 GCA_004027595.1 Dinomys branickii | reverse complement strand
TGGAATTCTCTTTGGACCTGTTTCATTCTTGGTAATTCATTCCTAAATTGCTCTTGTAACATTTCCATTTGTTTCCTATTTTCTTCTAGTCTTTTGTCTATATCTTCTCTATGTGCACGGAACATTTCTTCCATCATTGTTTTCAGCTCGTTTTTTATCTGAGAAATCATTGTGGGTATGTGGCTTATTTCTGCTTTAAACTCTTTTATGGCCCGTTGGAGTTGTTTCATTTCGGATGCAATTGTTTCATAACTTGCAGGTATGTGATTTCCTGGTTCCCCTGTATCCTCACATTCAAAACTTGTTCTGGGTGGGGTTGAGTTTTGAGACTGCGTTTTGTTCCTCTGTTTTCCCATTTTTGGGTATCAGATTCAAACTCTGGAGCTATAAATTCCCCAGGCAGTTCAGCAGGCAAAGGTCTGCTGCAGAGGCTGGTCCAATGGTTACTTCTCTTTGGGAGAATGTCTCTTAAGCTGTCTGCTGAGATTTCCGCTTCTACTCCCTACCCCAAGACCTGGCCGGGGCCAATAAACAGCTCGCCACCCCAGGATTCTTGCAGATAGGCCACTCAGTTGTTCCTCTCTGGGTGGAGCTCCTTCCCCCCTCACAAAACCCGTTGGGGCGCCTAAGTAGGTCTTCCCACCCGGGAGATCCCGCAGTCCTAAAGCTGCTTTGATGTCTCTCGCTGGGCTGAGCTTCTTCCCGATTCAGGAAAAACCGGTTAGAGTGCGCACTTAACTCACCCTGTGATCGTGCAGACAGGAGTGCCGTTCAGATGTTTTTCCCTGGATGGAGATTTTCCCCAACTCAGAAATCCCGCCGGCTGTTCGCTGTTGCTCCAGTTCACGCAGCGCTGGCTGCAGGGGTGGGGTTCTGAGCGGGATCCTGGAGTGCTGCCCGGTTTGGCGCAGTTTGTCCCAGTAGCGCATTCTCTGTCACGTTCAGGAGCTGAAGCCGTTCTTCCCTCCACACTCGCTCTCTCGGCTGGTCGTCTTCTTCCCGGAAGTCCTTATTTCTGTCTTCATATTGCTATATTTCATTGTTTGGTTGGTAATCCTCTGGGAGGTTCTCTCTCTGCTGCCTATCCGGTCACCACCTTCCCGGAAGTCCTATCTAAAAAATTTTAATGTCCTATGACAAAACCAATTTTGCTATCACTTTGACCAGCTAGTAGCCCAAGTGGAAGTATGCTTTTATGTCTATAACACAAATTGTATTATCAACAAATGATCCAAAAATGCAAAAGGGAGAAAAATTGTTGAGCTCAAAGAAAAAGGGAACAGATGTTCACAGAATGTATAAACAAATAACAAGTATATAAAACAAATAGCTTACAAAATCAGAGTGCATTCATATATGTTTATGACTGAACTGAATTATGGTAACTCTATTATAGTTTTAGAAATTTATAATTATAAATAGACTAATCAGGTTTTGTTTTTCCTCAATTATCAGAGATCTCTTATCAGAAGGAATGAAATCCTTTATCTATAATGAATATACATTTTTATATTTTCTTATGTCTTAAGAATATTGGTAAATTTCAGCTCAGTTACCTCTATATGCTCTATCACCTATTTAGACCATTGATTTCCATTTTGGTTACCATCTCTTGGGCATTGGGTCAGTTCCCTTGGTTGGCCCCAGGTGGGATCTAGCCTCATCCTTGTCCACTTCTTCTCCAGATCTAGCTTCATGATACAACCAGACAGCATGTTCTAGCAAAATACAAACATAATCTCGACCCCAAATAAGCTGGTTTTTTCTTTTTACTGATAGAATTGTCTTTCTGCTGCTGTACTTCCATCTTTTGTAGAATATAAAAAGCTAATAGTATATACTGCCAAGTGAAACAGGAGGGAATGATTTCCCATTTTGTTTTTGTCATTGAATTTTGATCATATGGTGAGAAACCTGTATCCTATATTTTGGAAGAGAAAGCCATCACATAGCCTCCCTTACTCTAAGATGGACCCATCTGTGAAAACAGAAGCAAATTGAATTAACTTGTCTGAAGGATAATGACAATCAGTAACATCAGAGAAGTTAACCAATGTAGATTGCCAAGAGAATGAAAATTGTCATAACCACTGTTGAACTGAATAAAAAGGAAGAATATGAGTTTGCACCTCATGCCTACAGCCACTGAAACAGACCCTGAAACTGTCAAAGGACCCCAGCAGGCATATGTTGGGCAGAGCCAATTAAGATTAACAAGTCAGAAAATCAGTGTTCTGAATCTGAACAGTTTGAGGTAATTAGTCTTTGTTGGATAAGGTGACCCAAATATGAAGAAGTAATCATAGCTTGTACCCCTTTGGAGGTTACCACTAGGCCTGCCATTATTTAAATGGGATCTCAAAATCAAGTGACTGTTTAAACCCAATGCTCTCAGGCCACACTCCAAACCTTTACACCTAAAGACAAGGGGAAAAGTTTCCATTTATGGGAATTATGTTCTTTTAAGTAATCTTTTAAAACTATTGCCCCTGTCTTGGTTACTTTTCTCTCATTGCTGAGACAAAATACCTGACACCCAAAATTAAGGAAGGAAAGGTTTATTTAGCTTACAGTCTGTGGAGGTCTCAACCCATGCTTGGCTGGCTCCAAGGCAGGGGGCTACGTGGCAGAGGACAATAGTTAACAGCAGCAGAAGATAATAAAAGCAAAAGAGCACAAGGACAGGAGCAGTGGCTAGTAGCCTCTTTCCCTCGCTTACATTACATGCAAACTACCAGCCCCAGGGTTGGTGTAGCTCTCACACCCACAATCCCAGCATTGGACCACGAGTCAATCATAAGCTCTAGAAGCATGCCCCATGACTGCATGAGGCTTCGAGGGGACATTGAGACACAAACTATAACACCCACTATTGTAAATCATAGAAAATATGAGTAAAAAAAGAATATGATTTTTTAATTAAAGGCAAAAGGTTTTTATCTTGAGGATGTAGACAGTCTTTTAAATTAATCACTTTAAGGGAAAAAATGTAAAGGCTTTTTTTGGGTATCAATTGTAATGGAAAGAGAAAATGGAATAGAAAAATGGAAGTAGAAAATGGCTCTATTCCCTGTCAGGCCGAATTGTCTTTTGTATCCCTCCAGGTCAGAAATCTAGCACTTTTACTATTGTGGACCTATTGTTGCCACACCCAGAGGCCATCTCCACTTGTGTGTAAAAGCACTCTAAAATGTTTTTCTTTTAAATAATTAATTTCTATTTTTCAACCCAATATATGTCAGAAGACCCAAAATCCTTGTATCACCCTCCATTTTTAAAATAATATTTAAACTTTTGTCAGGAGAAGAATGACCAATGGAGTGATAGGACAGTCTGCGGTGATTTGAACAGTGTCTTAAGTAATTGAATTATAACCTTGATTTTCTCTGTATAGTCTGAATCAGTGACACCAGGCAAAACCTGGAGACCTCTTTGCAGCCTTTGGCTACAGCTTCCAGCTCAGATGGTGCAGCTTTATGGTCAGGAATGGGCTCCGTCACGCGCACTGCCCTCTTCCCAAGGGACATGGTGATTACCACCTCTATAGACACAACCTCCATTTGCTTTTTCCCTCTGATCTGGGCCACTATCACTCTTTTGCCAGAGCATGCATTGCTAGCGTAATGGGTGTGGCTGGCTGACAGGCAGGCTGCCCAGCAGAGGTGCCGAAGAAGTTTCTCTGGGATGCAGCTCGCTGAGTGTAAAGGAATGAGGATATGCAGCCATTGTCTCAGCCAGTTGACCCCAGGCACAGGGCGTGCCAGCTGTAGCTCCCACTCTGGCCACTCAGAGTCTGAGCACATAGGTGCTATTTGCACCAAGTGAACTTTTGGTGCCCAAAACATGCACAGCACACGTTGCCTCAACAGCCAGATCACACGGCAGTTACTTCCAGCCCAGTCAGCCCCAGGCACCCAGGCCTGTGGTTGGCAGCACACCTAGCAGCTGCCACTGCACTGGTTCTGTGGACATGCTAGTTGGGTCAGCATAGGAACTGAGCTCAGGGCCCGCTCTGCACCTTTCCTGTGCCCCTATTGTTTGATGGGGCCAAAGTAGGCCCCAATGGAAGTTTCTTGGAACGGGTTGGCCTTCCACATCAGTTTTAGATTTACTCTCATTTTTCCAATGATACCCTCATCAACACTTTGTACAGAGACTGGAAGATTTCGTTGGAGACAGATAATGATTGTGCTGCCTTTACAAGTGCAGCAGAGCAATTTTGGGCAAAATGTCCCTCATTCCCTCACTGGGGACAAGCAGCCTTGTTTTTCGTTTCTTGTTTTTTTTTTTTTTTCTTTCCTCTAGGTTGTGAATGAATAACCTGAGTGATACCTGCTGTGAAGGCAGCCCCTTGTACATCTGAGGAGCTGATATCTGCACAAATCTGAAGATGCATAATTTGTCTTGGATCATTGGAAGCTTGAACTTTAGTAACAGGGTAGACATATTGAAAACCCTCCATGGCTCTCCCTCCCATCTGTCTTCTTTTAGTGCCAATTGCTCAGGTTTCGTTGTTTTTGTTTTTGCTTTTGCTTTTGTTTGCGGTACTGGGCGCTGAACTCAGGGCCTTTGCTTGCCAGGCCGGCGCTTATTCCCCTCAGCGCTCTACCCCCATCCCTTTTAGTGCCAGTTGCAAGGGAGAGAGAGAAAATGGCTCTGCTCTGAGAGACGGAACTTCAAATCTGTGAGGCAGCAAAATTTCTCTGAGCTGAAAAGGCCAGGGTGGATGCCAGTGCCTCAGGTGAATTTACTAGGTGTCGTGAAATGGAATTCACAGGAAACGCTTCTCTGGGGGGGGGGACTCCCTCTCTGCCCCGCACCAGCCTCCCTTACCGAGCAGGGCCGGGGTTTCGAGCTCCACTGCCAGCTCCTTTGTTCCGCCCTCTTTCTCCCACTCAGGACTTGACTTTGAAGCAGGCTCCATGCCAAACCCTTTGTGGCTGTAAAACCCCTTCTGACCAAAATCCAGAAAAGTAAATAGAGGAACCAAGCGTGCAAAAAATTAAAAAATAAAAAAACATTTCTACATACACATACATCTGTGGTTCTTTTTGTCCCAGTTCTATTCATCCCATTTTTAACTATTAGTAATTCAATATACCTTCCTCCTTTTTTGCTTTTTTGAGTCTTATTTTTTTTAAGGTCCGCAGACCTCCAAGTCCCAATTTTTACACCTGTTAATTGCCAATATAACACTCTTGTGCTGAATATTGACCTACCAATACACTTCTCTCCCCCGTTGCGTGCAAAATTTGAGAAATGTTCTAATGCCTACCAATTCTCCTTACCAAGTGTGTCCCTGTTCTGATGCTAAATTGCCTCAGACCAGTATGGCTCTCGATGGTCTGGGGAAAAACAGTGAGGAGATTTAGAAAATAGACAAGAGATGAAAGCTGAGCTCAGGTGTAGTGGCCTCTCTCCAGATGGGCAAAAAGGACTGCATAATCTCCATAGGGACATTTATTTATATTCTTGCAAAGTTAGTATCACCAGACCCAGGGCTGCTTAGCAGCTAATGACTGAAATTGTCTCAGGCAAGACGGTTTTCTCAGGGCTGAAATATTTCCAGCTTCAGTCACTCCCTATACCTGGGGCTCAGAGAATAGGGCTCAGACAAAGCTTTAGGCAGAGAGAATATCAGAGGTACCTTAGAGGGAGAGAGTGTTAGGAAAAATGAAAAGACACAGAGGTATGAGCTCAACAGGGCAGATTTACTGCAGAACAAACCTGAGAGGGACCACTCTGGTACTATAAACCAGACCACCTGCTCTTATAGAGGTTACCGGGTCTTTTACAGGGTCTTGAGGAGAGGGGAATTCAGTGAAATGGAGCTGTGGTTACCTGACAAGAATAAGGCTTGAGAGAATACAAGCAGTAATGGCTGCCCAAGGACAAGGCTTGGGAAAGCAGAGGGAGTAATGGCTGCTATCAATCACAGGGTTGATAGTGTTATGAGTCCCCAGGTGCAGCTATGGTGGGAGGGTGATGGAGACCACTATGAAGTGGTTCTGAGCAGGATTTAAAATTAACCAATTGGCTTTCTATATTTACTTGTGAATCTGTCCCAGGCCTAGGTCCCTTGTGCAGAGATGAGCAGTAGTTTCATAGTAAGTGAACTGTGAATCACTGGTCCTAGCTGAGGCCTACAGTGACCTGTGATGCTCTGGAGCCTCAAAAGACAAGACAAGACCATAGCTGAGGATGCCTGACTCCAGTGCCAGTTAACTAGATAGAGACTGTAGCTGCTCTCCTGCTGTGAATATCAACCTGGAGATAAGATAGTTCTCCTAATTGTCACAATTTATGACTTAGGGAAGTCTTTGTACTGACTCACAAGGTCCTGCTCAGTTTCCTGAGCTTCCCTTAGTATTCCCTTCCTTTGTTTGAAAACCAAATAAATACAACCCCCCCACACAGAAGTTCTTAGTCTCAGCCCCTAAAGAATCTCATATTCTGCCAAAAGGTTTTGATCCTCCTAAAGTCTTAAAATCATGCCACTGATCTCTTTTATGTAAACCTTCACTGTCCACTCATCTGGGATGTTTCAGACCTGATCAATCTGTGATAGGAGGGGATGGTTTGGAAGGGACATTTTAGAGAGGTCTCTGGCCAGGATGGCTGTGGTCAGATTCCTTAAGGGAAGGAGGGTGGTAGGGGAGAGTGAAAATACACCACACACACACATACACAGAGAGAGAGAGAGAGAGAGAGAGAGAGAGAGAGAGAGAGAGAGAGAACAAAAACAAAAACAAAAACAAAAACAAAAATAAAAATAAAAATAAAATAAGAGAAAGAAGTTGGAGGCCTGCCTTTACAGTCCCCCAAAGTTCCCAAGGTCACCTACCCTTCCTAGCCTTAGGTTCCATGTAATCTGCCAAAATCCTTCCAGTAATTCATTAGCAAAGTTCGCTGCATCACCTGCTGGCCCACTGCAGCCCTGGGTGCTAAGTCCCTATCCACTCCACCTACTGAGTGATTCTTGACACAAGTAAACTGCCCAACAGTCTGTCTCATGATCACCTCTAAGTCACAGTCACCTGCCCCCAAGGTCTGCTCTAAGACCTTGCCTAGTCTCTGCACAGGACCAGCCCATTGCAGACTGCAACCCCCTTTGCTGCAACTAAACCCTGTTTATTGAAAGCTGGATCTGCTCTCTGATGTCCTCCTTTCCACACTCACTCTGCTGATTCCAGACTCAGCAGTGACACAAACACCTTGCAGCGTGCCCAGCCTAACTTGCCAGGTGATTCAGACTTCTCCCTTTATAGGAAAGGGATGGGTGGATCTGGTGATCCAGGAACATATTCCCAAATCTACCTCTTGGAGAGTAGGTGTATAGATGTGCTCGTTACCAGATGTTTCTTCATAGGAAAGAGTCTAGCAAGCATCAACAGGAATTTGTCTTTGTTTCTCTTGTGCTTAAACACTATTCTGGTCCTACTCATCCGATAACATGAATGGATCTCACAGATATAATGATAAAGCAACAACAATAACAAAAACCCCAGACTCAAGAGAGTAGACTCTATAGAACTCCCTGTATATAAAATTCAGAACCAGGCAAACTAATCCACAATGCTAGGGGTTGAAGTAGCAGTAAATTCTGTTCTGACTGGGGGTGAGGGTTCCCTGCTAGAATATGCTTTCTTGATCTGGGGGTTCCTCACATGGGTTGATAAATATAAAACTTTCAAATGCACCCTTAATATTAGTGCCCCTTACTTCACTGTTCTTTGTTTGTTTTGTCTTTTTGAGACAGGGTCTCACTATGCAGTTCAGGACGGGCTTGAGCTCACTTTGTAACCCAGGCTGGTCTTGAACTCCCAACAACTCTGCCTCAGCCTCCTGAGTGCTGGGATTACCCAGCGTGCACCACCACGCCCAGCTCTACTTCACTATTCTTAAATTATAGTTAAGAAGTACAACAAGTGCCCCGGCATGGTGGCACATGCCTGTAATCTCAGCTACTCAGGAGGCAAGTGCAAGTTCAAGGCAAGCCTGCAAACTCAGCCAGAAACTGTCACAAAATTTAAGAATACAAAGAACTGGGATGTAGCTCAACATTCCCTGGATTCCATCCCAGTACTCGAAAGCAAAAGAAAAGTTGTTACAGGTTCCTCTCTTCCCCAAAAGCATTCCCTGGATGAGAACACTTGTTGCTTTCATGGTCACCTTGCTGAATTTCTGGTGCCTTGGCCTCCTCCCTGTGCCTGGAGATTTTTCCTTCTGGAAGTTTAGTTTGGAACCAAAGGCAATCAAATAGTGTTAAAATATTCTTAAGGGACTCTGAGTTCTCTTTTCCCTGTGCTAGTGATCAAGTTATGATAGTGGAGCTGGGCCCTACACACCCCTCCTTTGCCAGCTGGTCCAGCACTAAGCTTTCCCACAAGAGAGTTTCAGAGGGGACTGGTGGGGAAGGGGTCTCCTTTCCAGCTTCTGGGCTGCTCCCCTCCCCAAATCTCTTGCTATATGTGGAGTTTCCACAGCACACAGCAGCTGGCAGCACAAGACACCTCTCCATGGGCACACACCCCGGAACCCTGGGGAGCTGCTGCTTCTCAGAAGGTCCTGGTGGCACAAGACCACACAGGGCTCCCCACTGCCCATGAGCTCCCCATGCACCTTCTGCAGTAGAGCTGTGCTCTCCACTCCTGGAGGGAGCCCTCTTCCACATTTGTTCCTCCTATTAGTTATTCTCCTCGCTGTGACATCCACCCAACTGTTTTTATGTAAATGGATGGCAATGACCAATCTGGCTTACAACCAATCTGGCTTCTTCAAACTGAGTGAGGTCCTTATTAGGGAGTAGTGGGCAGGAATCTTAAAAGAAAGGGTTATCTGATGGGCCTCAGAGGCACCTTTATTGTGAGTTTCATCTGTATGATCACTTGGGGTTTGGCAGCCTCTAGGCAAGAATAAACTTTACCAAGAGATTAAGGCATGTGTGACCAAAGTATGAGCCCTAGAATGGAAAGGCAGTTTGGGGGAAGGAGTCACATCAGACACTGTTCTTAAGGGATTGGAATAGCACTTGTAGCTAGCTGGCTCCTAAACCTGCCTACAAGTGTAGCTGGAAACTGCCAGCAGGAGGCAGTGATTGGAACCTGTTTTTATGTTTAGCCTATATTGATATTACTCTTTTTTTTTTTTTTTTTGGTTATACTTTTCTGCTGGGTGTTCAAGACCAAGTTAAAGTGAGAACTGTGTCAACCAAAATTTTTAACCTCCTGCTATCAAAGTCAGTTAAGGGTCTTTAGACGTTACTTTTGAAACCAAGAGCAGAGCCTCCCAGCTCTTTTGTCGTTGCCAGCCAGCAGGATGGATCACATTCTTTGCTAAACCACACGGCTCTCCCTGGAAGCATGGGAGTATTTTTTTCCTTTAGTGACCTTACTGTTTGGCACATCATGTATTGGTTAACTCCTGTCTTCTGGGTGCCAACCTTGTTCAAGAGGTTGGGTGACACACCAAAGTTGTAGGATTCTGTAGAGAGATTCCCTCAGGGCCTGGGACCTTGTTAACCTTAGAGGGTCAGGGCCAAAATATTTGCTATCCTTTAAGCCCAGTTACCTTTTTGACTTTTAGCTCTAAACCGTAGTTGTTGAACACTCAGAAAGTCAGTTGCATTAGTATTGAAGTGAAAACGTGGAGTTTAACTATTATAATCTCATCTGGATATTAAGCACTTTGAAATATAAACTATATCCAGAGAATTGTTATTTTCTTACCAATCGTGGTTGTTTTAGAAGTTGAATCTCTGAAGAACGTTAACAGATAGCAATTATAAAGTTTACAGAGAAAACTTGAGATCAATGGCCACATAGCATTTTAGTGTGATAATCATGATGACATTATTTTGAAACATTTAAATGTCTGTCTTAGTATAGAATACCTCTTTAGTCAGTTATTTCTGCCTAATTACAAGATATTGAATGACATAAAGAACTTATACCTAATTTATTACCCTTTCATAGGGTGCCATTTAATTTTTAGTGTGACATTGTCTGGACTGCTCAGTGTCTGAGCATCTCTAAGTGTAGTGACACATGCATAACATACACATCACATAAGATTTGAAAAAATTATCATTTGTCTGGTGTTCTCATATTAGATTGACATGCACATGACACAAACAGCTGTAACACAAGAGAAAAGCAGCTGAGTCTAAAAGAAAGCTTATTACCAGCCCTAGTCTGGAGGCTATCAGTATAATTCAACATCTTGTAGTTTTGTATCTTTGAAGACCTCTGCTCCCAGAAAGCATGAATATATTTATTATACCATGAAATCAGCAATCATGAATGTCACAGCTATATGGAAATGTTTATCTCTTCATTGACTTGTGTACCAAGAGCATCTTTTAATAAGAAAATATTATTGTTTTACCCATAGAGAACTTAACTCTTTGATGTGATGATAACCAATGCAAACATTTTGCAATAACTTATTTGTCAGTGTTCACTGGGGTGTGCCTCAGATAAGAATGTTCATTGAGGTGTATCTCACATAAGGCTATGGAAATTATTGGGGATCCCATTAGTGAATAAAAACTGGAATAATAATTTCCAGGCAATTGTGCCTTTATTCACCAAAGCGAATCTTGTCCAGCAGTTTTCTCAAGCTTAAGGGGCCCCCATTTAGATATCTTAACAAACTTTTCAGATGATCTATGAGAACTGGATCCTAACAATTAATACATTAGCTTTGACCAGTGAAAGACTTTCAAGTTATGATACACAGACAATAGGCATTGCAGTCACAAAACCAATCCTAATATTGTTTTGATTGGCTGACAATCTGGGTTGAAGTATATCTCTAACTTTAATGACACTTATTTTATCTATAATAAGTTGTTTATCTATAATAAGTTGTATATTTTATCTATATAAGTTGTATCATAACAATTAAGATATTATTTTTGGTCAGTGAAAATCCCAAGTTGTCATACACAGACAACAACAGGCATTGCATTCACAAAAACAGTCTTGACATCATTTTGATTGGCTGGCAACCTGAATGGAAGCATGTCCTTAACTCTAACGATACTTATTTTTATCTATAATCCAACTTAAATTGTAACCATAAACATTTTAACCTATATGAACAGTTTCCCATGAAAATCTTTTTAAAAGCAAAAAGATGGGTGTCGTGGCACATACCTGTAATCCCAGAACTTGGAACCTGAGGCAGGAGGATCATTGCAAACTTGAGGCCAGCCTCATCTACAAAATGAGCTTAAGGCCAGCCTGAACTGCATAGTGAGACCCTGTTTCAAAAAAGATATACCCAAAAATAGCAAAAAGAAATTACTGAGCTCAAACAAAACAGCTGTAGGTGTTGCAACTTGTCATTAGCATAATTTAAAAAATAGGTGCACAAGCACGCATAACACAATTGTTCATAAACCAGATTGTGCTCACATGTATTTGGCCACGGCCTTTTTTATAGGTTAGATGCAATTCTTATCTTAGTTCATGACATAACTGAAGCTGTTGTCACTCCTGTTTTCTTTCCCTTCCTGCCCCTGGTTTCTTTTAAAGAAGAAGGAACATGCGGGAGGGATGCTCTGGGTTGTGCTTTCTCCCTGCTGAGGCCCAGGGTGGGCGCCCTCCCCACTCCGACAAGGTGAGGAGAATCATCCCAGAGACCCTAATCAAGGAGGGTCGGTAGGACATTGAAACAGCAACTCAGGGTGACTTTGGAGACTAAAGAATAGTTGAATATAAGCCACTTTGCCCCATTTTTCTTTCTTTTGCCAAGCAGGTCTAATTGGTGGAGGGTATTATCATTTATAGCTCCCCGCACTCGGCCTCTTTTCTTGGCCTAGCAAGCAACATTCTGGCCAAGCTGTAGGACAGTACAGTAAAAATATAAGGGTCTTTTCTCTTTAAACTCTGGGGATCTAACTCGCTGCAGTGTTTAAGAAGACATTCCAGGGGCCATCTTATAGCTCACTCACCATCTAAGAGAAAGACTGAATGTGTACGGGGTCTCCCCTTTGGGGATACCCTAGTGCAAGGGTCTCTCTTGATTCCAAGGCTAAAATTGGGAAGAAAGCTTATCTAGTCTTCAACCTGTCCTGTTGTAGGCTTTTACCTAGACATCCTGCCCCGTGCCTAGCAAAGGCAAGATAGGATTCTCCAGAAGTCCAAGTGTAGCCTTGACTGCCCTCCCTGGGCTCTTACCATCATCGGGCTTTGTTGGCCTCACCCATGCCTGTGTCAGGCCAGTGTCAGATGAATCTATCTCTCTCACCCTGGGAACTGGGTACATTTCCTAAGAGTGGTGACATCTGACAGATGTTCCTTCCAAAGAGGTAAAAATAATTAAAGTTTTGATGCTTAAAAAGGGTAAATAGTACAACTTTCCTAAGAGGAGATGACATTTCCTTGGCTGTGACTACCACAGTAGAGAAAAAAAAGAGAAGAATTCCAAGTAACAGATGGCTAGAACACAATCACACATACAGAACAGGAAGAAAAGGATGAGTCATCAAAGAATAAAAACATAACAGACATAAAAATCTCGGGAATAAGGGGAAATTGAGCAAAATGAGGGCTATTAATATTATCCATATGAGAGACCTGCTTTGTCTAAAAGTTTCCGTGTTGACTCAGGAGGTCTGACTTTATTCCTCCTTACTTAAAAAAAGAAAGAAAGAAAAAAAAAACCAACAACAAAAAACTCTTTTTGCTTAGATTTGCTCTTCTCCTGTGTTCTAGACCCACATTTATTTTTAATTTTTATTTGTACTAGTACATGTCTGTAGTACATGATTCATCATTTGCAGTACGATGATTGCATGTATTGTGGCAGCTGGCAGCTGTATAGATCACATCTTTTTTTTTAATTTTAAAAGTAAAAGAACAAAAACACTAACAAACATACACACAGCAGCACAAGAACAGTACAAAAACCAAACTACAGATAAGGTGGCAAGGGATCAACAATGGTGGTTGTATTACACATTGATAACTTCAAAGTGTATGCTCAGGACAATACAAATAGACATACAAGATTGATCAAACAACTAATCATCAATTGTTCCCCACATCAAAATGACATGAGACAATAGTGCAACCATGTCAGCCATCCCGCACATACATACATACCTACACAGCTATCCCCCTCTTCCTCCTCTCCTTCCCTTCATCCCGATTGCTCTCTACTTTTGAGCAGTCTCCCTTCATACCTCCCGATCTATATTCCCATCTCCAGGTTCCTACACTAACGATACAATACACTGTTTGTACATGCACATCTGATTTAGCTCACTTATGAGTATGGTCTCTAATTGTGACCATTTACCTATAAAAGCCCCTAGATTGTTTTCTTTACAGCTGCATAATATTCCATTGTGCAAAAATGCCAGTTTTTTAATCCAGTCCTCTGTGGATGGACATTTGGGTTGCTTCCACGATTTAGCTATTACAAATTGTGCTGCTATAAACATGGGTGCACATATATCACGTTGATATGATGTTTTCAGATCTTCTGGGAAAATACTCAGAAGGGGAATAGCTGGATTGAATGGGACCTCTAGACCTAGTTTGCTGAGGAATCTCCAAACCGATCTCTACAGTAGTTTCACCAGTCTGCATTCCTACCAGCAGTGCAGAAGAGTTCCTATTTCTCCACAGCCTCACCAGCATTTGTTGCTGGATGATTTCTTGATGCTGGCCAATCTTACTGGGGTGAGATGAAATCTCAGTGTTGTTTTTATTTGCATTTCTCGAATGACTAAAGATATAGAACATTTTCTAATATATTTATTTGCCATTTGTATTTCTTTATCTGAGAAGTGTGTATCCACCTCAGATGCCCATTTCTGGATTGGGTCTTTGAATTTGGACAGGTTCATGTTTTTTAATTCTTTGTATGTTCTAGATAGAAGGCCTTTGTCCAAGGGACAGCTAGTTAGGATTTTTTCCCAATCTGTGGGTTTTCTTTTTACTCTGCTGGTGATTTCTTTAGATGTGCAAGAACTTTTCAGTAGGATGAGGTCCCAGTTATTGATTCTTTGAAGTGTTTCCCTTGCAGCTTGATTTTTGTTCATGAACTCTCTGTCTACTCCTGTGTCTTCAAGATTTTTATGTATTTTCTCTTCCAATAGGTTTAGTGTTTCTGTTTTAATATTAAGATCTGTGATCCATTTTAACTTGAGTTTGGTGCATGGTGATAGACTTGGGTCTATTTTCAGTCTTCAAGTGGCAAGCCAATTTCTCCAGCACCATTTATTGAAGAGGCTATCTCTCTTCCAGTGAGCTTGTTTGGCCCCTTTTGTCAAATACTAGGTGGATGAGTGTGTTTGTGGTTGTGGCTGTTAGATCACATCCTAATTCTCTCTACAATCCCTACCCTCCCTCTCACTTTTCTCCACCTCTTGATTCCTTTCACATTTAAGAAAGATCTGTATACCTACTTCCTATTATACATGTGATAGTTTGTTTCTGGATGTCCTCCGAAAGCGCCACACAGTTGTGGGGCAGGCTTCTAGACTTTATGATTGATTCACAGGTGTGAGCGCTACACCTGCCCTTGGGGCAGACAGTTTGTGTATGTAAGGGAGAGAGACCGCTTGCTGCCGCTCCTCCCTCTTTCTCTTGCTGCTTGTGCTATCTCCCTCTGCCGTGAACAGTCGCCCTCTGCCATGTGCCACCCTGCCTTGGAGCCAGCCAAGTATGGAATGAAACCTCCACAGACTGTGAGCTAAATAAGCCTTTCCTTCCTTAGTTCTGGGTGTCAGGTATTTTGTCTCAGCAATGAGAGAAAAGTAACCGAGACAATACATCTTTCATTTTGTGCTTTATTTATACTTCGGATTTTTCATATGAGAAGAATATATGATATTTAAGTTTGGATATCTAATTTATTTCTCAACATCATGGTCTCAAGGTATATTCATTTTCTTACAAATGAATGAAGTGTCCTTCCTTATGGCTAAGTAGTGTTCCATTGTGCATAAATATCATATTTTCTTTATCCATTCATGCGTGGAGGGGCATAAAGGCCACTTCCAACGTTTAGCTACTCTGACTTGTGCTGCTGTAAACACAAGTATGCGTAGATCTCTGCATATGATGTCTTAACTCTTTCTGAAAGATACCAGGAGGAGAATAGGTGCATCAAAGAGAATTTCTATTTGCAGTTTTTTAAGGCATCTTTATACCAATGTTCCCAGTGGTTGTACCAGTTTATATTTCCATCAAAAATGCTTTAGGCTTCTTCATACAAGGTTGGAGAAGGAAGAGTCTTAACACTGTTCACCAACAAACAGTGATCCACCAGGAGGTGAAGCAACATGTTTATCAGAAGGTGTCCTGAAAGGAGCCTGTGTTAAGCCCCCAGACCCAGGGCACAGCCAAGTGTTGTGGAGCCTGAGGCTGAGAGAATGTGGAGGACCCCCTTTAAGACAAGGAAGACAAAAAGAGCTCACTTTTGCAAATTTTCAGCAAGACACAAACTTTCAGCAGTATGTGATCATGGGAACACTTTCCAGGGCCTTGAACAGAACACATAAAGTGAGGACCCTGAAAGGGTGCACTTTCCTAATCTCAGAGTGAACCTGGCCCCGCTCTTGGCTCTGGGGCTTTCCGGGTGGGGGAGAAGGAAGGGTGTTGCCTGCTCCCTAAGCGGGACCTGCTCCTCTGGGGAGGAAGCTGGGCTGGCCTAGTTCCAGCTGTTTTGTGTCCTTGAAGAACCAGAGTCTCCCACTTTAAGCTGACCAGACTGGGGGGCCAGACCCCAGCCCTTCTATCTCAGCCCTCCCTCCCCTTTTCTAAGGGACCCCTTGGCAAGTCTCCAGAGCCCACTGGCCATGCTCTGGGTGC
>PVLD010031348.1:0-15830 GCA_004027595.1 Dinomys branickii | reverse complement strand
ATATGGGTCCATACATCTACAATTCGAAGATATCAATGGATAAAGCAACAACTACTGTTGAGACCATATCACCTTGTCTATAGATTAGTTGTGATTGTACTATTTTCTATGATAATGGGTGTCTGTTTGTCAATATGTTTTTGTACTTTTATGTTTCTAAAATAAAAAAAAAATAAATAAATAAATAAATAAATAAATTGCATATTGTTATCTTCAAAGTAGTTGCTCAGATTACCAGATATAGGCATGAAAAATGATCAAACAATATAAGCACTAATTGTTCCTTTCAGTGAACTAATAGAAATTAGCAGTGCAATTCTCTTAGCTACCTCGTGTATATATATTTTTCCTTCCTTCTTTTCTCCTTTCTTCTATCCCAGTTATTCTTTCCTTTTGAGCAGTTAGAAGAGAACAGTTTTAACACACATGAAAATTACTGTAGCTTGTTCCATCTTCCCATAATTAAATTTGCATCTTTTTTAAATTTCACATCTTAATGATAATACAATTAGTCCTCATTATTCATGAGCTCTGCATTTGCAATTTAACCTACTTGCTAGGATGTGTTTGTAGCCCTCAAACCCAGGCGGTTGGTGTTTTCAGGACCACTCGTGGGCATGCACCGAGTGCCAAAGAATCTGAGAGCCTCTTCTGAACCGCATGTCTCCCAGGTAAAGTTAGACAGAGTGGTCTCTGCCGCCTAATTTCAGCTCCCAGACTGTAAGCAACCATCCTTTCCAAGGTCTGTTTACTGCCCACAAAGCACTTGGTGTTTTGTTGGTGGTGATTTTGCTGTTTAAAATGGTCTGTGCTGGGCATAGTGGCTCATAACTGTAATTCTAGTGCTCCAGAGGCTGAGGCAAGACGATTACCATGAGGCTCGGATCTGCCTAGGCTACATAGTGACTTTAAGGCCAGACTGAATGAACTGCATAGTAAGACCCTGTCTCAAAACAACAAAACAAAACCATAAATAAATCAGTAAATGAATAAAGTGGTCCCCAACAGGCTGAGTATGTAACTCAGTGATAGAGTGCTTGCCTAGAATGCACAAGGCCCTGGGTTCAAACCCCAATACTGCCAGATATATATATTCATGTCTGTATGGTGTTGGTTAAATATTTAACACATGGTATAGCCATACAGTAGAATCTCATACAACCTGTGACATTTGAGGCATTGTGTCAACTTCAGAAGTTCAGAAGTTTAACTAAGTCACTCAGTAGGGGGCCAGGGTCCTCAGTTGTAAACATCCTGAGCCTGTGCAAGAGGAGGGCAGGGAAATGGTGTGAGCACTACACTATGGAAGGAAAAGAGGCTTGTTTCCCCCAACTTCTGGCTCTTGCTGCTTTTGCTGTCTTCTGCCGCCCTGAACTGTTGCTCCTGTGCCATGCCACCCTGCCTTGGAGCCAGCTGACAACTGACTGAAACCTCTTCAAACTGAGAGCTAAATAAACCTCTCCTTCCTTAATTTTGGGAATCGGGTATTTTGTCTCAGCAATGAGAGAAAAGTAACTAAGACACAACCTCTAACAAGAAAAAGAAGCCAGGTGTGGTGGCGCACCCCTATAATCCCAGCACTTAGGAGGCTGAGGCAGAGGGAATATTACAGGGGAGCTGGGGTTTATAGCTCAGTGGAATAAGTGTTCACCTGGCAAGCGCAAGGTGCTGAGTTCAATCCCCAGTACCACCAAAAAAAAAAAAAGGAGTGTTGCAAGTTCAAGACCACCCTGGGCTACAAAGTGAGCTCAAGGACAGCCTGAACTACATAGCAAGACCCGGTCTCAAAAAGACCAAAAAACAAAAGGAAAAATAGTAGACTTGGCCAAACTTCTAGGGTTTAAAACAACGCCCAGACTGCTAGGGTTCAAATCCTGGCACTACCACTTACTAGATCTGTGACTTCACTTCAGCTCTTTTTTGCTCGCTTTTTGTTTTTAGAGACAAGGTCTCGCTATGTAGTTCAGGCTGTCCTTGAACTCCCTATATAGCCTAAGCTGGCCTCAAACTCATGGCAATCCTCCTGCCTCAGCCTCAGTAGTGCTGGATTACAAGGGTGTGCCCCTAAACCCAGATTATTTAAACTCTTTATGCCTCCATTTCTTCATCTGTAGCGAAGGAAGTATCAGGACTGTCCTCATTAGACTGTTGTGAGATGAAGAGCCAATACATGTGACAGATGCATAATTGTACGTACAATTGCAATCAGTACCAGTATGTGTGTTTTTTGCAAAGATATGACAAAATGTCCAAGATATATTAAGGAGTAAACCTGAAGGACAAAGTATAGTAATAGGTTATCTTTTGCGAAAACAAATGAAAGAACATGCACATGTGTACACATATATGCCAGGATCTCTGAAAATGTGCATAAGAAACTGGCAACAGTGATTGTTCCAGAGAGAGAAATGGGAGGGATTGGGATTGGGGTGGTTCATAGACTTTTCACTATGTTACAGTGACTTTGGCCCCCAAACCTTAGTAGTTTAAAACAACAGCAACCACGTATAATGTTATATGATTTCTGTGGGTTGAGAAGTCAGATAGAGCTCAACAGGGATAGCTCCTCTCTGCTCTAGAATGTCTGTGGTCTTTGCTCTGATTTTCTTCTGCCAATATTTTAGGTTGACTTTTCAAGTCTGGGTCCTGTGCAAGCATATTAGTGCATTTTCGCGTTGCTGGACACAACACCCAACACCTCAGCTTAAAGGAGAGCTCTGCTGCAGCTCATGGTTTTCAGGGAGTTCAGTCCGTGGTTGGTTGGCCCCAAGGCAGAAACAGCAGGGTGAAAGGGACAAGAGGGGAAAGTCGCTCCCTCCCAGGGGGAGGAGCTGGGGAAGGAGACAGACCCTCCTGAGATTCACACCCAGTGAACACACAGCAACTCACCCGCTCCCATCGGGCCCCACACCCCAACAGCACATGCATCCATGAGTTCATCAGCAGATGAACTCACTGCTAAGCACAGCACCCCTGTGATCCAAACACCTTTCAAAAGGCCTGCCTCTGAACACAGAAGACTTCTGGGGCTCATTCTAGACCTAAGTCATAACCAAATTGTATGAAAGTACAGACAGGAACCACGGCTTATTCATCTCAGAACTGCTCACAGGGCACGGCATAGGGGCGCCCAAGACTCTTGAGGGAGTTAATGAAGAAGTAAGAATATATTTTCTCATTTCCTCCATGGCCTGTTTTATGCCTCAGTTCTTGATCTCAAGGGTGCCTGCTCCCTCTTTGCTGTTCCTAATCTCAGGTCACACAGGTTGAAATTTCACAACCCTAGAAACAAAGCCTCTCCCATTTTTAAGTAGACACATCTTGTATCAGAACAATTTTTTGAAGAACTATATCAACTGAGGGCTCTTGGGGGTGGAGGGAAAAGAGGATGAGTCCCTGTAGATGAACCCTGTGCAGAGAACCAAATTCACACACATTGCCAGGTGTGGTGGCACACACCTGTAATCCCAGCATTCAAGAGGCTGAGACAGGAGGATCTTTGCAAGTTCGAGACCAGCCTGGGCTGCAAAGTGAGCTCAGTACTCGCTTCGGCAGAACATATATTAAAATTGGAACGATACAGAGAAGATTAGCGTGGCCCCTGCGCTACAAAGTGAGCTCAAGGCCAGCCTGAATTGCATAGTGAGACCCTGTCTCAAAAAGACAAAAAAAAAAAAAAATAGCAAATTCAAGGACACATGGCAGGGGCAAAAGTCCAACCTTGGGGCTTTCCACTGAGACACACACAGGTGGGGAGGGAGAATGACATTTGGAAATGAAAGAAATTTTTCTTTAATCTTTAAAAGAAAGAAAACCACCAAAAGACAGAACAGCCTATGAAAAGGCAAAAGTAGCAGAATCTTAATATCTAACACCAAAACTCCAATGAAGAAAGGTGCTGTCTTTGAGAAAACACATCAATATGTTGCTTGTGGTGGAAAGAGAGACACAGACCTTTCAACAAGAGCCAAGACAGAAAAGAACAAGTACACCACGGGAGAGGGGAGTCGGTGTTCCTCTCAGGAGAATTAAGAGGGGAAGGTAGTATAGTCAGGGTCTACAAAGGAAAAGATTTAATACAGGACATATAATTTACAGGATTATTTTATAATATTCACACAAAGAGTCAAATGCAAAAGAGTGCAGAAATCTGTCCACACACTAGAGACACAAAGAATCCAGCTAAGGGCCTGGATCCCATGGTAATGTCCTGCACAAGTCCAGCTAAAGATCTAGAGCCCGTGCAGTGTCCTCTACGAGTCCACCTGGAGGCCCAGAGCCCATGACAATGCCTCATGCAGGCCTGTTTCATGGATCTGCGCTGGGCAGGCCCAAAGGTCAGTGGTGGAAGCTCGAAAGTCTGCACCGGCGGGATGAAGGATCCGTTCCAGCAGGCTGAGGGAGCTGCACTGGAGCCAGGAAGTGACACTCGTAGTAAGGACCAGAGCTTCCCCAAAGAGAACCAAGGCCATCCTCAGCAACAGTGAAGATCTCCTCTGACAATGAGAACACTGAGTTCATATCAGGAAAACCACTGTGACAAGCTTGTACAGGAGAATCGACAGCACCGTTTTCCCCTCCAGTTCTCCTTTTATGCTGTCGGCAACAATCCTCAGGCGGGCCTTCCACGCCCAGCATCATGCTGATTTAGTTCAGCTGGGTGTGACAAATTGACCATTAGTTAAACCCCCACAGAAAAGAGACTCAGAGGGGAAAACAGAGGAGATGGTGAGACAGCGTAAGTTTGGGACTAGCTGGGTCTTCAGTAGCACAAAAAGACTTTTACGATCACGGATGCATCATGAAAATATTCACCCCTCCCCTTAACCTGTAACCCTCTGTACACATCAGCCTTATGTAGTTGGTCTGAAGAGAGAAACCAAGGCTAAGGACTACCACCATGACTAGATATGTACTAACGGGAAAAACAAAAACCAAGCAGATCAGAAATAACAGTAAGAACAAAATATTCCTGAAAACTGGGAGAAATCATGGAAGCACATTGAAATCACCCTTAGCTAGATCTTGGTCAAATCCCAGAGAACATTCAAGTTACACGTCAAGCATCAGAAACATGTGTCTTGTGGAGACCAACACAGGGTTTAGGAGTTAAAAGGATAATTTCTGAATGGGAGATGAGATGCTAAGCCACTGCTTAAAATGACGAGCCCGCCACAGCAGGGCTTGAACCGCTGGGCACAAGCAAGTCATGGATGCAAAATCCACTGGGCAGCGCACAACCCACATTTTTAATGAAATAATAAGGAACCACGTAGCACCACCAGCCATCAGGGAAAAGCAAATTAAAACCAGTCCACAACTATCAGAACAAGTAAAACATACCCAATACAGGTGAGGATGGATCTCTCCCACACTGCTTGTGGAAGTGTACAGCCACTCCGCACAACTGTTTGGTGGCCTCTTATAGAGCTCAACATACGTCGTACCATCTAACCGAGCAATCATCCCCTGGATATGAATACCAAGAAGTGAAAACGTGTGTACACACACACAGATGTGCAGGAAGGTTTACCACAGCTCCATTTTTAATAGTCCCAGTCTGGAAACAACTGAAGTTCTCTTCAGCAGGTGAAACCCCCGTACCATGGAGCATTACTCAGAAAAACAAGGGAGCAACGGACACATTCCACAGCTTGGACGGATCTCAAGGACATCGTGCTGATGAGGAAAGCTAGTTTCAAAAGGGAACACACTCCTTGTTCCCATTCCTGTAACATCCTTGAAATGACAACCTTTTAGACGTGGAGACCAGATTAGTGGCTGTCAGGAGTTACTGGTGGGGGGTGGGGAGGGGACCACACAATGCTTAATACATGGTAAAGTTGAACAGAACCGTACACACACACAAATAAGTATATGAAAATACTGGTGAACTCTGGGGGAGAAAAGCATGTTACCCAGTGCTAATTTCCTGGTTTTGATCCTGCAGTATAGTTACGTAAGATATTACCACTGGAGAGACTTGGACCTCGGTGTACTATCTTTGCAAATTCCTGTGAATCTGTAATTATTTCAAATCAAAATAATTTTTAAAATGGAAAGGAAGAGAACAGAACAGAGAAGGTCAGGGCTCCTCTCTCACAGTAGGATGAGTTTTGTCCCAGAGACACATTTTGTTTGGGGGCTCAGTGTGAGTACTGAGTCACAATGTAAAATGTACTTTGGGGTGTTTGTTTTTGACACAGGTTCTCACCTTTATAGCTCAGGCTGGCCTTGAACTCACTACGATCCTCTTGCCTCAGCCTCTAGAGAGTTGGGATTACAAGCATGCACCACCAAGCCCCACATGGAATGTGCATTTTGGGGATATGGATGGTCTCTGAGGTCAAAACCAGTGTGAAAACCTCTGCTCTACTGCAAGCTTGGCTGACTCAACAACAAAGAGGCCAGGCAGATGAGGGAAGAGGTGGGGTGCTGTCGCTCACCTTCCGCATATGCCAGTGCAGTTCTCACTGTGACAGGTTTTGTAACAATACAGTCTTTACTTCTGCAAGTCAATATACTTTCTTATTTTTCTGGAATCATATGATACTCTTGACCCAGTTCTTTTCTCCACTTTTTCTAGGTTTTTTTTTTTTTTAATCATGATAAAATATAGCCAGGCAGGGCTGGGGATATAGCTCAGTGGAATAAGCGCCTGCCTAGCAAGCGCAGGGTCCTGAGTTCGATCCCCAGTGCCACCAAAAAACAAAAAAAAATAAATAAGATATAGCCAGGCAGAGCGGTAGAGACCTGTAACCCTAGCACTTTCTGACAGGCTGAGGCGGGAGGATTGAAAGTTCAAGCCCAGCCTGGATAACTTAGTAACTTACTGAAACCCTGTCTCAAAACAAAAATAAAAAAGATTGAGTGTGTAGCTCAGTGAGAAGGCCTGCATTCAATCTCCAGGACTGTAGAAAGAAAAACAAAAAGGGTGATTTTAATGGCATTAAATGTATCCACCTTGTTGGGCAACTATCACAATTCTCCATCTCTAGAACATTTTTCTCCTCATGTGCTAAGTAAGAACTGTGGCTGCAGCTCCATAGTACATGCATATAAAGGCTCAGCAACAAAACAAAAAACAAACCTCACCGTTCTCCCCCACAGCTTCTGGTAAACACTGCCCTACTTTCGGTCCTTATGCACTCCCCACTTTTGGGAGTGAATTGGTCTATTTGCTGAGTAACAAATCACTCCTAAACTCAGCAACATAAAAGTAACAAAGCTTCATCATCTCACCGATTGCAGGGGGTAGATGAGCTGAATGCTCAGAGTCTCCTACGGGCTGTGATTGACCTGTGGCCTCCGTTGCAATCATGGGAAGACTCCGCTGGGTGCAAAGGACCTGCCCCCTAGCTTTCTTGCACAGCTGTTGGCCAGCAGCGGCTCCTCACTAGCTGAAGGCCATGGACTTCAGTTCTTCCTTGCCTGGACCTCTTTGCAGAGCGACTCACAGAAATGGGAAATCAGAGGCAGACAGACAGGCAGGCAGAAAGGCAGAGAAAATACTCCCCAGGCATCAAAATGGAAATGAATCTTTTATAACTCAATTTCAGAAGTGACATACTATTACCTCTGCCATATGTCAACCTGGTGCAGTATAGTACAGGACTCCCCAAGCAGACGGGACTCGAGGACATGGTAAAGGCCAGCCCTCGAGGACAGAGACCTAGGAACAGAAATATTTCTGTACTGTAAGCCCAGCACCAGCCCAAATATGATTAATGACAAGGGCCGCCAGTTTCCACGCTGGGATGACAGAAGGGAACAGGGCAGAATCCAATAAAGTGAAGAAGGGCAGCTGCTAGTCACCATGTCGCCTGGGAAAACACAGACCGTGTGACTTAATCTTCAGCATGGAAATCTTTCCGTGCGGAGTATTGGCTAAAGTTTTTTGTTACATTTAATGTGGCCAAACAAAAGACACACACCAGCTAGCCCCATGCTGCTAGTCTGCAAATTCTGCAACAAAGTCTGGGCATGAGGTGTAGCGCAGCCATAATAATCTTCAGCTTCAGAATCAGGCAGACAGGGATTAGTACCTCCTGTTGGACCTTGACCAAGCCTCAGATCCCCTTGCTTTAAAGCAAAAACTAAAGCTGGGTGTTGCGGCACACAGCAATAATCCCAGCACTTGGGAGGCTGAGGCAGGTGGATGGTTGCAAGTTAGAGACCAGCCTAGGCTACAAAATGAGCTCAAGGCCGGGAGATAGCTCAGTGGCCCAGCACCTGAGTGGCAAGTGCGAGGGCCTCAGTTCGACTCCAGGTATTAAAAAAAAAAAAAAAAAAAATGAGCTCAAGGCCAGCCTGAACTGCATAGAGAGACTGTCTCAAATAGACAAAAAAAAAAAAAAAAAAACCCAAAGCGTGCCATTTCACATTATTTTGGTGAGGATTAAGTGAGACAATATGTAAAGTCCTGAACAAACACGAGGTCAGCAGCGCAGTAACTGCTCCAGAATGTTAGCTGTTGTCATTATTTTGTACCAACAGAGACCTGTGTGGGCTGCTAAGCTCCGCCAAGGGTTTTTAGGAGTGAAGCCCATACTACAGAGATAAGAATTGCTACTTGAGCCTGGGCCTCCAAGGGCTACCTCACTTCCTTCAAAAGTTTATCTTGGACAAGCCTCCTTAACCTCCATGACTTTCATGACCTACAAAAAGAAACAACCTTTTTTGTTGTATTTTGTTTTGTTTTTAAGACACGGTCTGGATATGCGGATACATAGCCCAGGATGGCCTCAAACTCATGGCCATCCTCCTTCCTCTGCCTCCCAAGCGCTAGGATCACAGGCCTGCACCACCACGCCTGGCTTGAAACATTTTTGCGCTATGGAAAATACAGAAGTTGCGCCCTGATTTCCCCATTTTCCACGCCTCCTTTGTGTGAAAGCCACATAGCTATTTTCAGGTTGCCAAAACCGACACCCAAAGGGAGGCTGTTTCTCGAAGCACATAGCAACAGAGGGGCAGCAGGGTGACCTAGGTAGACACGTCACTTCTTGAGGGCCCATTCCAGCCCCGTATGTGAGCCATCTCAGGAAATCTAAAGACTGGGCGATCTACTTCTCAGTGAATGGCTGCCAGGCCAGACAACTCATTAGCTCCTCCAGAGTGGCATTCCATTTTGATTAGGAAGTTTATGCTTTTGTTCAAAGAATACTGAGGGAGCATTTACTGTGTCAGGCATTTACATTAGGTGCTGGGGATATAGTGGCCAACAAGACAGTTGCTATCTTTCATTTCCTGTTGCAGGATATAGAAACGAAGAAATGAAAATACAGTGCCTGGGTTATATATTGCCTAGAGGTGGAGTCTATGAAGAGAAATGAAATGCAATAAAGGGACAGAGAATGACAAGGGTGTTACTCTACAAGGGCAGCCAAAGAGAGCTCTCTGAGAGGAACATTAAGCAGCCTCTTAAATGAAGGAAGAAAGTGCCCAAGGCAAATATCTAGATTAAGAGGAACATCAAGCTTTGCCTAGTGGCACACACCTGTAATCCCAGCACTCTGGGAGGCTGAGGCAGGAGGATTGCAAGTTTGAGCTCAGCCTGGGCAACTGATATTTTGAGATCCTGTCTCAAAATACAATACAATTTAAAACTACAATAAAAGAGTTCACGATATAGCTCAGTGCAAAGGCCCTGGGTCTTTGTTACTGAAAAAAAGACCCAGAGGGAGGAGAGAGAGGCAGGGGACCAGAAGGGGAAGTAGGAAGAGGAGCAGCAAGGACAAGGACCCTGGCACGGGAGTACATATGTCCTTATAGCCTTAGATCCAAGGCGGTCTGCACTGGGCTCTCCCTGGCCACACGGCCATGAACCTTGCTACCACTACTGGTTTAATGACATCCTCCCTGTCTCCCCGCACTGGGAGGGTTGACATTTAGGCCAAGAAGGCTTCATTGATGACCTGTCCCTACCAGGTTCATCTTGTTGCCTTTTACCCATTTCTCCACTGAATCCAGCTACCTTGGGAATTTACAGAGTTGTATCCCGCATAGCGTAACCCGCCTTGTAGCTACATCCCCCCACCATCTCCTACAAAAAATGGCACCCTGGACAGTGCTGAGGGATGAAGACGAACCTGGGCACTCCTCTCCACCTCTCTTATTAGCTCTACATGCTCCAAAGTAGCCTTCTCAACAAAGAAGAGGGAAACGTAACTGGAAGTAAGTCACTCAGCTTTCTCTGTGCCATCTGCGAGCGGAGTAGTCTGCTCCAAGCTGAAATCCTGTCACCTAGGAATGCCACCCAAGCCCTAAGAAAGCCACCTCGAGAGTCTCTAACTGTCCACACCCAGGTCACTGCCAGCAACCTGGCACTCCACACATCCAGTGAGCTTTTATTGGAGTATCTGTGTGTTGCAGGAGGATATTTAGGGGAAAATCTACTGGGCCCTGGGAGCCCGGCACCACCAGGTTAATGATTTTCTTCTGGTGTTCTAGTGCTCTGCCCCTTGGGAACAGAACTTCATGCAACTCAGTAACTGGAGACAACTGCAACACTTGATCTTGCTCAGGGGCTACAATCTGGACAGGGACAGATTGTCTCTGCTCCACTCCCTGGAATGCAGATGCTGGCTTTTCCTAGTAGATGCTTCGCTTCTCAAGGCCCCGGAGGCATCATGAGAGTCCTGAAGAATCTACGTGATCTTTTATGGCCTGATCTCATTGGTTTTGCCACATTTTATTCAGAAGAAAATAACTGAAGCCAATCCATCTCCTTAAATGGTGGGAGAACCGTCTAAGTATACCCATGTTTTAAAGTCATTGATCATAGGATTGGAGGAGACATTTTTCATAAGCAACGAATGCTTCATAGAAACGGGCACTGAGCTGCATAGAGCAGGCACACAGAACATCTGCTAGTCCACCTGAGGAACTCTGTTTGGGAATCCTCCAATCCTGCAGGCTTGCTCCCTCTCCTTGCTATCCGCATACCTGACCTATAGGAAGTGGGTTCCTTTGTTTCCTAAATAAAGGAAAGTTGGGAGTAAAGTTCACCAAGTTGGAACAAGTGACTATTCGTATACTCTGGCCAAAAGTGAAGCCCAAGAAGGTAACAGCTGAACAACGCTTAGCATTGCTTTGTAAAGGCAATCACAGGCCAGTGAAACCCGCTGAAGAATTGCCGGCTCTGGACGTGTACATACGTTCATGTTCAGGGTTGGCAGACCCCTCAAAGCAAAGAGGTTCCACCCAACCCCGTTTGCTCTTCTCCTGGGCATAGCTGGACTACATTTACCAGCTCGCCGTTCATTTAGGTTAAGACCTCGAGAGTGAGCCCCGGCCAAAGACATGAGGGCCGAAGTAAGCGCGGTCCATAAACCTCAGGCGGTCCTGCAAGCTGTCTTCTTTCCTCCCCCATGCCGGGCGGGAGTGGACTTCCAGGACGGAGGAGGGCAGAGAACCAAGGCAGGGGAGAACTGCCCGACCTGGAACCAGCGCAGAATGTGGCTGCTACAGTGGAAAGTCAACTTTTCTTACCTTAAGCCTTGTGAAGACTACTTTTTAATGCGTATTTGTCTGCCTAACCAGATTGTGAAGCTTGGTTTTCATTTGGGAAATACCACTGCTCTTCCTCTCCAACCATGAACAGAAGATTGTTACTCCACCCCTTAACACTGGAAAAAGCAGTTTATAACCGGGGGCGGGGGGCAGCTTTCCCCCTCGGCTGCTAAATAATGGAATTTATCATCTGAAGGGGCTGCACAGGCTGAAAATAGAACTTCTCTAGGAAAGATCTGAGTAGCTCATTATACGCCTCCTGGGGCGGGTTAAGAGGAAGCAGGTCATTGGTAGACCTGCAGGCCCGACCACCTCCAAGGTGAGCTCAAGGAGGAGGTCGCGAGGGACTGGACGCAGTGTTCCTAACGCCCGAGGAGGCGCCGGGGAAGAGAGGGGGGCGCCGCAAGCTACCCCCTCACTCCCCGCCCACCTCCCGCAGACAATGCTTTATACTGCTTCGGGAGCGCTCGCGGGGCGGTAAGGCGACTCCTGAGGGGCCACACGGGTGGGACGGTCTCCTGCGAGCACGGGCTGCTGCAGAGCGCGTGCACGCCCGCACATCCACTACTCACTACACGCTCGGAGCCACACAACCCGTCCCTCCCGCCCCCGCGCCTCCCACGCCCTTCCTGCGGCTGAGCAGCAGATTCTGGAAGGACAGAGAATGCAACCCAAAAAGCACACCTGGGTGTGCCCCAGGCGGCCCACGGCGAACGGGCGCGCGGGGCGGCGGAAGAGCCGCGCCCAGCCCAACGAGGGCGCGGCATGGGGCGCGGGGGGAGCGCGGCCTCCCGCGCGGCCCCGCCCCTCCGGAGTCGGCCCCGCCCCCGCTGCGGCGGGCGAGGGGAGGGGCGGGGCGCGGCGTATATAAGGAGAGGGCCGGGCGCCGCTCTTTTGTCTCTTGCTGCAGCGACGCGAGTGGGAGTACCTGGAGCCTGGGCTCGGAGCGAGATACTTCGGTGAGCGCGGCGCTGGGGCCGGAGGCCGGGAGTTGGGGGCCGGGCCGGGCCGAGCCGGGGCACGGCCGGGTGGGGGCCGGTGGTGCGGAGAGGAGCTCTTCACCGATCGGATTCCGAGTCCCGGGCTGCCGACCACGCCCTGGAGGGGGTGCGGGACGCACCCGGATTCTCGGCCCGGGCTGCCTGGAACGCCCCGGCCGAGTGCCACGTCGGCGGCCAGCTGGGCGGGGGCCCCCAGCCCCAGGCCAACCTCCTGGCTGTGCCCCCCCCAGGATTGTTTTAAGAAAATGGCAGACAAGCCAGACATGGGGGAAATCGCCAGCTTCGATAAGGCCAAGCTGAAGAAGACGGAGACGCAGGAGAAGAACACCCTGCCGACCAAAGAGAGTGAGTGCACCCGGCTCGGTCCGCGGTCCCGCCCGCCCTGCGTGCCAGCCCTGCCCCCTCCCCCGGACCCCGGGCTGGGCGGCCCCAGCCACTCTTTCCAGTTAACACAAAGCGCCTTGTTGAGCCCCAGTCCCCAGCCCCTTTCCTAACCCCAGACTTCTTGCACGCCTCGCCCACACCGGGTTGGCGAGCGGCCGGGTGCGGGAGGGGGCGCAAAGTGCTGGCCTCGCCCTCCAGTGCCCGCTTCCCGCTCTCCGCAGCCATTGAGCAGGAAAAGCGGAGTGAGATTTCCTAAGAGCCTCTTAGATTCCCCACCCCCGTCGTTTCCGAGACCCCCCAGTCGTGATGTGGAGGAAGAGCCACTTGCAAGATGGACACGAGCCACAAGCTGCACTGTGAACCCGGGCACTCCGCGCCGATCCACCGGCCAGTGGGTCTCTGAGAGGACCCCCCCAATCGGACTGCCAAATTCTCCGGTTTGCCCTGGGATATTATAGAAAATTATTTGTATGTTGAATGAAAATAAAACACATCTCGTGGCATGGCTGGCGTGTTCCGGTTGTTTTCGTCGAGTGTGTGTGGGTTGAGCTCTACCGCAGAGGGAAGGAAAAGGGGCTCGCAGAAAGGGCTGGAGGGCATTGGTAATTTAGATTTACCTAAATGTCCTTAAAGTTACATGGGCTCGTAGCTTCTTGGCTCGTAACGCAGTACACATAAAATTTTAATCCATTTTGCTGCAAACTGCTTTGGAAAATGCTTTTTCAAAACCGTATTCTTGATTTCGGAGCCCTCCCCCGCATCTTTCTGGACTCCTCTTAACCCCGATTAAAACCCGAAAAGAACAGGGATTTAAAGTGCGCAGAAAGGAGGGAATGCTGGAAATTGGGCGAGGTCACAAAAGTCTGCAAAAGCGCTTCTAGACGGGAGGAGAGGAGGCGTGAGAAAACAAAAGGCGATCTACGGAGTCACCGCGGGAACCTCCAAAGTCGGGAACCCCCCACTCAACTAGGTGGGGTAGCCCAGCTTTGTCTCTCAACCCCAGCTGGGAACCTTCTTCCGCGGGAGCCGTTAGAAGGAGCGGTGCTGAGATCAGCAAGGGTGGGAACGGGAGGGGAGGGGGGGTGGCGCTAGCATGCGGGTCACGCCCTGTGGACCCAGAGGGAGGGGGTGGGACCAACCCTGAGGGGCAAATGGGGGTGGAGCCCGGAGCCGCAGGGCCAGGGAACAGTGAGGAAGGAGGTAGTTTGACCCACGTTTTTTGCCTGGGGGGAGGTTGGACAATGGGTGACAGCAGTTAATTCAAATGTGGTGAGGTCATTGTGTGTAAGATTCAAAATCTGAGTGACACCGGCAGCCACTGCCGACCAGAGTGGGGAATCTTGGCTGAGAAAGCCACTAACCGTTTTGCATAAAACTGACTTGATGGTGAGATGTGTGCTACACAATTGCTACCTGCCTCTCCCAGCTGGTACCTGGGCACATCTTCCCATCTACACTGAGTGGTAGGGGCCCAGGATATAGCTCAGTGGCACAGAGCCTACCTGGTAAATGCAAGGTCCTGAGTTCAATTCCCGGTACAAAAAAAATTTACTATTATACTGAATGGAATCTCGTTCACTGATAACTGATGACCCCCGCTTTAGCCAAAGCATGAGCCGCTCAGGAAATACTCACTGCATTGTAACTGAAACATCTGGCCTCACCTGCTGCCTGCTGAGCCACCACCAGGGCTCCCCCACACACACCCGCACTGCCTTGTTGATTCTTTCATGCAGAGACTGGGCCCACGCAAGGGGAACTCCTAATGTTACTGTGGCTCAGGGAAGCCAAAGTTCATTTCTCTCGCTCATTTCCCTCCCTGAGTGCAGCCCAGGATGCAGTCTGGAAGGAAGTACTGTTATTTCACAGGTGAGGCTATCATTGGGAAGCTGCACGTTACCCACACGAGACGCGCTGGCTCTCACTCTAATAAAAGAACCGAGGTGAGAAAGGGTTGTTTTGGTTCACGATTTTAGAAGTTTCAATACATAGTTGATTAGGCTTGTGGGGCCATATATCATGGCAGGAGTGCACAGACAAAACTGCTCACCTTACCTCTCGCCGAGGAAGCAAAAATGAGCAGATGGGGATCCCCCAAATCCACTTCCAGGGCACACCCCCCATGACAAGCTCTACTAGGCCCCATCTCTTAAGTTTTCACCACCTCCCAGTGGAGCTGCCTTGGGTAACAAGCCCTTAACTCTTAGGACATTGAGAGACATTTCTGATTCAAACTATAGAAACAACCATAGTGCAGTTAATTTGCTGATCTCTGTGAAATCAGGCAGTGTTACTCAGTTTAGTTCAACATGCATTTCTTGAGCCCTGGGGAGTACCTATCACTGTACAAAGTCCCTGGAGGGCACAGAAAACGTGCCAACTGACTATACAAAAGGCAGAATGCGGCAAATGCTAAGGAGATAGAAGTGAAGCACCATGGGGAGGCAGACAAAGGAGAAGTTAACTCTGACAAGAAGCATGTGAAGAAAGACCCAGGGAAGTGAGAGTGGGAGCAGGGCTTTCCCAATGCAGGAGTCTCCCCTGGTGACAGCAGCGTCTATTCAGTGAAGGGAGATGGGAGCGGGGCAGTGAAAACAGAGGCAGCCTCAAAATTAACCTAGGAAAGCAAGTTGGGTGTGTTTTATCCTGCAGACAACCTGGAGCCACTGCAGATTTGGGAGATCTGGACAAAGCGATCTGAGATGTTTGTGAAAGGATATGGAGGATGATAGGCAGACAAGGATGAATAACCAACCGCTATCACCACCAGGCTTACCACCACAACCATTAATATCACTGCTACCATCAACAAGACAACCATCATCTCCACCATCACCAAGAGCCATGTCAACTCCCTCATCACCAACACCACCATCAACTCCACCATCACCACCACCACCATCAACTCCACCATCACTGAGACCACCATCA
>PVLD010031347.1:0-15830 GCA_004027595.1 Dinomys branickii | reverse complement strand
TTGTGATTGTACTATTTTCTATGATAATGGGTGTCTGTTTGTCAATATGTTTTTGTACTTTTATGTTTCTAAATTTAAAAAAATAAATAAATAAATAAATAAATAAAATAAATACGTTCAAATGCATCAAATTGTACATATTAAATATGTGAAGTTTTTGGTATATTAATTCTTCCCCAATAAAGCAGTTAAAATGAAACAAAATTTTTAAAGATTGAACAAATGAAGTTACTAAACATTTCTCCAAGGTAGATATATGAATGGATAAAAAGATCGTGATAAGATGCTCTATATCATTAGTCATCAGAAAACCACAGTCCAAAACAATCCTAGATGTAAAAGATGGGAATGTACTGCTTCATCCTCAATGTGGTGGGAAGAATCAAAACACCAGAGAACAGCATTTGTTCGTAAAGATGAAGAGAAATCAGAACACTTATACAATGCTGCTAGGAATTTAAAGTGGTGCATTCATTTTAAAAAACAGCCTTTTAGTTCCTCAGATGATTACAGATGGAGTTACCACATTATCTAGCAGTTTTACTCTTAAATATCATCCAAGGGAAATTAAAATATGCCCATGTAAAAACTTGCAAACAAATGTTTATTGCAACACTATTCGTAATATCCAAAAGATGCTGCCAAATCAAAGATGCTTAAATGAATGAATGAGTAAACATAATGTACTATGTCCATTCAATGGAGTCTTATTTGTTCATATAAAGAAATGGAG
The DNA here is from genome assembly GCA_004027595.1 of Dinomys branickii. Taxonomy (NCBI): domain Eukaryota; kingdom Metazoa; phylum Chordata; class Mammalia; order Rodentia; family Dinomyidae; genus Dinomys; species Dinomys branickii. The sequence goes on along the minus strand of PVLD010031347.1, from coordinate 15,097 downwards.
TATTGATACATTGCACAACTTCATAAACCTAAAAACATTAGGCTATGTGAAAAAGGCTAGTCACTTCAGTCCACATAATAAGTGATTCCACTCATCTGAGTCTAGAATGAGTGAATTTACAGAAACAGCAAGTAGATTAGGAATTGCTTAACATATGGCTGGGGATGAGGTGGGTGTAGAGGAAGAGTGTAAGGTTGCTTTTCAAGGTGATGAAAATATTTTGAAATTGAATGGGATTCTGACTACACTTAGGAACATACTGAAAACTGCTGTGTTGTGCACTTGAAAATGGATGGATCATCAGCATTGCATTATATATCGATGAACCTGTTTTTAAAAATTGAAAGAAAACTTAATCTTCTAAATTGCCATTTGTTGAATTAAAGGTTCAAGCTCTAAACAAAAGAATAACCTATTCTTTGGAGTAAAAAGAGTTGAAGAAAGGGAGAAGGAATACATAAATGTTTTCATTCATTTTATAAAATCATATAGATGGATGTGTACCTGCTGGAAAATTAGTAGTCAAGGAAATGCTTTGTCTAGCAGAATTTTTATATTGTTTCCTGACTGCCAGGCACTGTTCTAAGTACAATATCTCCTTTAATCCTCACAGAACCCTATGAATTTTATCATTCTCATTATACTTACAATAGTACAACTGAAGTATAGTGAAGTTAAGCAATATACCCAAGGTCAGAAAACTCTATTTTCTCTTTCCAACCTGCTTTTTCACTTACCTTGTCAGTGATCCTTAGCATTTAGTCACCTTCACCTTCTTCTTCCATTTCACACTTCTTGTTCCGTTCCTGTGTTACTTTTACCACTCAAGTCCACTGAGTGAGTAAGTTTGGTATTTCAGGTTATCATATCTGGTTCACCTTCTCTACATCTATTGCTATGCCTTGATTTAAGTCTCATCTGGATTATTTCATCAGCCTTCCAATGGATCTCTCTGTCCCTAGACTTGAGCCCTCCTCATTCCACCTTACCTAGTGATGCCAGGGTGGTCTTTCTAACAGTTTTAATCTTTAAATTCTCTAATTGTAATCTCTTCCATGGTTTTTTACCACTTTTACACAGAGTGCAAGCCCTTACTCTGGGGACTGAAACTGTCCATCACCTGATCCCCATCTAACTCTGCAAGCTAATTGCTTACCCTAGTTTCTCTTACCTAATGTGCTCAGGTAAACCATGCTGAGATGCTTACAGGTTCCCAATCTAAAATGTGGCTTCATATCGCTTAGTACATGTTTCTGCTTTTCTATTCATTTTTCTTTCTACATGCAGCCTGGCAAGTATTTATGTATCTTAAAGACTTAGCTTAAGCATTATCTCCTCCATCACACTTGCCTGGCAGCCTACGATTCCCAGTAAAATTGACCAGACACTCATCTGTCACTCATTATAGCTGGTATTCCTAGTGGAGCATTTAAATATTTCTTATAAGCTGTTTTCAATGGCTGTATCTCCTAGCTAAATTATAAGATCACTGAACCTAGGAACCAAGACTTAGTTATTCCTGAACTTGGTGCTCCTAATATATTGTTTCAAACTACAGTCTATGGTCAAGAAATATTTATCTAATAAATAAACACATGAATGACTAGTGAATAAATGAGTAGGCCAAGTAATCAGAACTTTCTGGAAAACTGACCTCTGCATAGGTTTCCTTGCTCCACCAATCTGTGGGCTGTGATGAATCAATAAGTTTTAGTCAAGTTATGTTCTTCCCAGGAACCCGTCATATCTGCAACCTGAATGCATCAGCTGACTGCATGAAAAAGAATATCCATAAAACCAGTTGATATTTGTCATGTTTTTATTTTGTTCTAGGCATGCTGTTTATCCTTTTCCATCTAAGTAAATTCATTTCTTCATCTTGTTTTCTAATGTAATTAAATGAACTAATCTATACATCTAGGAATTTGTATTCCCCCCAAATAATCAATTAAGTGCATTAAATGTAAAATTTAGACCTGATTATGAGTTGTATAGATTGGGTCTAACTCCATTCAAACCCAGGCCTAAAATAATCTCATGAACTAATATATTTCTTTAGAACCTCAAGTACCTTTTACACTGAACATGTAATTTTTTCCTTGTATCAACCAAGGACAATACCTAGGATGGAGATTGCTGTTCACTATTTCACAAACAGGAAGAAATTAATGGGCTTAATATAATCATAGGCAACTTTGTGACAGGACAAAAACTAGAATTTAGATCTCCCCTAAGCATTTGTAGATTGAGGTCATGTGTGATAATCTCATTCTAAAGTATGTGTCCTTCAAATGAACACATTCATTATAACTCTCTTGTGTCAAACTAATAAAAAGTTTGTGAAGTTAATTCCCCTGGCTTGGCCTATGTTGGCTTAGAAAATGCTTTTCATTATTTTTAAGCCTTCAAACTTTTTCTGCTCTCATCCTGGGGAAGTGTTCTATTTCTCTCCACTGTTTACAATTAGAGGTCATTATAGGCTACAAGTTTCGGGTGAAGTTAACTGCCAGGTCTGCCAAGTTCTTAACAATGCCCAGTGTGGCATCTTTGAGGGTTTACAAGGAATAGTTTTTAATTGCTCAACTTTGAGCAGTGCACCAAGGCTAATCATGCCCCCAGAGCCTGGAGAATCTCTGTGACACAAAGCTATTAGAAGTGTTCTGTTTTTTTCTTAGATGAACCTACAGTGACACAGCAGAAGAACATTTTTCAAACATAAGATGGGAACATAATTTTTACAATGTTACAATAAATTTCCTTGGTAATGTGAGATGCTTAGATAGTCAGACCCCTCTGATCCTTCACCATTCCTTTTGTTTTGCTATTCTTTCTGTTAATCCATGGTCCAGGCCTTCTTCATAACAGAAGAGAAAGGAAGAGAGTAGAGCTGTCACTGGCTGCAGTAGGATTATGGATTTGTGCATAACTCCAAACGGACACTTAAAGCCTATGACAAAGATTTTCTTAGAACAGTTAGACATCTGAAATTAAGTGTACACTTTCTCTTTTCTTATCCTCTAAGAATTTTTCAAAGGAAACTTGAAGCAAAAATTACTAAATAAAGTCTTTTGCTGGTGACAGTCTTTCCCAAACAGTGAAGTGTATTCCTACTAGCTCAGGCTCCCCCTCCCGATTTTCCACTTGCCTATTACAATTGATGCTATGCCCTGTCCTAAGACCCTCCTTCGACTGTCAGCAAACATCCCTACTCTAGCTACAGTGCTTATTAGCGTTTCTCCCTTCAACTTAACTCAGATCTGCCCTGGTATCTTTTTAATAGGACTTCAAAGAACTTCTTTAGTTGTTTTCAATACACAAACAAATATATTTATGGCCTAGTACCAAAAAAAATGCCTTGAAGACAGTTTCTCTAATAATGAATGCCGTAAGTGGAATAGTCCTCAGTGATCATCTGTACAGCTGAGGAAACAGGCAAAGAAAGTTGAAATGATTTGTCCACAGCTAGACAGCTTATATTAGGGTTTCCCTTCTGACCAATTTGAGGAATGAGGCTAGAGATGCATTCAGTAGACATGTTATTAACTGAAGCTAAATTATCCTCATAGGAAACAACACTCAACCTTGAATTTCACCGTGATTTGGCTGGCAGTGAAACCAGCCTCAACTAAAGACTAGTGTTGGTGACTGTGTTATGTCACACAATTACCCAAGGACAAGGATAAAACACTGATGAGTACAAGATATGAGATATTTGTCTTCAAAGCAAGCACCGAGCAAAAGACCATCCAGGTAATTACTCAAAAGGCCCTAGCCTGGGTGTAAGAAGCCCTTAAGTTTTACGGCCCTCTCTGCTTTGAATGAATTGTGTGTCCTTCAGTAAGGGCACTTGATTGCTTTAGGCCTCAGTTTCCTCAACTGTAAAATGTTGGTACTGAGTTACGTGAACAGATTTTGAAAACTAGAAAAGAGCTAAAATGCCAATAGTTGAGACTATCCATGTGCCAGCACTGTTCCAAACATTTTATGTATATTTACTCATTTAAGAAACAAGAAAAATGAGGCCCACAGTCTTTGGATTACTTGAAAAACTCATTGTGCCAGTAAGCCCCTAAATACACAGCCATACCCACTATCCCACTTGCCTCCTATCATCCTACATGATGCCTACTGCCACTGCCATTAAGTGTTACATGAACACAAAAGCAATGATCTATCCTCAGGTTAGATATAATATAGGGAAGAGCCAGATAATATAGAGACACAAAATAACCAGAGGACTAGGCTGAGACTTAAAGAAACATTGGGTATATTTCGGCTTTTCAAGTTATCGGAACATCTGAAGTGTGAGTGCAAAAAGAGTGGGAGTATTTTTGTAGCAAAGAAGCTAATCGGATTTTAATGAGATCATGTTCAGGAGTCAGGGGTAACAGAGGAGGAAGTAGAATCTATAACCCATCCTCTGTCACCGTGCAGTTCACCTGCATACAACTTGCCACAGGTGCATACTTATGCACCTAATTTCTCAGTCAGTTCCAATTTTCTCCACCAAACAGTAAGCTCTCTGACACTAGAAACCATGTCTGGATTGCTGTTGTGCTGTTGTGTTCTCAGTGCCAAGCACTTATTCTAACACATCATGAGTACTCATAAATATTGGTTGAATAAATGTATTTGTGAGACAGTGAATGAATGAATAAATGAATGGTAATGATAGATGAGGAATTGACATCGTTGACCTTCAGTGCCTGGTGAGGAAATATAGATGGGATGCAGTTGACCAAAGACCCCATGGAGGCAGCTGGAGCAGCCTGGGGTGGTGACAGTGCGCCTGGAAAGGCAAACATAAGGGCTATTCCAACATGAGGATCAATAACATATGCACTCTGCGGTGCACTCTCTATGCCAGCTGCTCGCTTATAAACATTTCTCCACCAGCTTCAGGCTCAGTACCAACACCAATTTCATACAGAAATAACAGGAAGAGATGACAGACCAAAATAAAAAAGAGTTATTTCTCGCTTCTCTAGAAATCCTAACAACAATGTATGAAAGTCACATGGACTCACACGTCTCTTTTCTCTTTTCTTTGTTTTCCCTACACAAAATGCCACCTTGGGTATGTTTTCAAACAACTCTGGTCTGGCAAAATGTAATTACCTATTTGAGATGAGTTCCCTAAAGCTCTTGGAAGTTAATTATTTTTTTTTCTTTGTGAAGATCAGAAACTTTGAGCTCTACTCATGAGATAAATGGTCTGGTAGCACTTAGGAACTACAACTTATTTAAGCTACTGTGCAGTTCATCAACTTAGTCCCTACATTTGGAATTGAATCTGCAAGTGAATTGGACCCCAGGTATCGTGTGCAAGTCAAGGATATAAGATTTATAGATTTCGTTCAGAACACAGCATGCTCCAAGAGATAGAGGCTGGGTGACAGCTTCCAGATAAACATACAGATGGATAAATTTGAGGCTAACCGGAGAGAGCAGACACAACACAGTTTCTACAAACTGCTTAATGAAAGGTAACTTCTGGTCAGTTATATATGCAGGAAAAGTGCGAAGTCACCAAAAGACATCATTGGCTTCCATTCCAGTGTAATGCTATTAAAATGCTGAGCCCATTTTCTAGCATTGGTGAGGGGAGAGACTAGCATTAGATATTCTTGCTGTCTGAGGGATGCACAAAAACGTGGACGTTTCAGTCTACATTTTCATGCCCCAGCACTTCGAACGAGTGATGGAGAAAGAGTCAGAAACTGGGTAGGGTTTCTGCAGAGCCCAGGGTCTCTTGTGAAAGTCATCTAATTTAGTTTAAAGTCTTGGTGCAAAAGTGTGGTTATTGTTTCCCTGCTTTTAACAAAAGTGACAATTTGGTGTAGTTAGGCTCCAGGCCACCAAGATAAACTAATAGATAAACAAGAGGCACAAGAAGCCGAAAATAGCATATTTCAAACTGAACTAACTCAAATATCTTAATGCAGGGCATTAAAGTGACCTCTGTCCTCTACTGGTTATAACTTTTCTAGGAGAAATTGAATAAGAATATATATTCCTCAAAGGTCGGTGAAGGAAACATTCACTCAAGGAATTAAATAATTTAATTAGATACCATTACCAAGGGCAGCAGATAAAAGGGTTTGTCAGTTGATGTTTGACCTAATCTAAAAGAATTTTCTTTCTTCAGAGATTCCCAGGCATTTGGAAGTTTGAGAGTTTGGCGAGGATTTTGAAATCTTGCCAGGAGGGTTTGCCGGGAGAGCTTAACAGTTCCAAACCAGACAAACCTGGAAGAATTGTTCTTCGGGGCAGTCCCATTCTGCTCCCTTTACCTGCAAAGGTGAGTAGGTGACAAGACAAAGTTTTAATTTCTTTCTTTCTTTCTCCTTTTCTCACCCACTGGAGTCTCTCACAATCTCTGTGGCATAACCAGTCTCCAGGAAGACAAGTGGGAATTATTAGTCCAAGGGAAGTTAGGATGTGCACTTAATCGCAGGTAACAGGAGTAAGGCAGGAAACGTTCTCCACTCAGTTTTCCCGGAATCTTTCAATGGTGATTCTAGTATGAGACATTCAGCATAGCTTTTGGAGGACAGGCCCAGACCAAATGAAAAATATTTTCCTCAATTTAGGTGCTGAGTAGCCTTAAAATGTGAGAAGGAACTTGTCAATTTTAGTTTCATGGATCCAAACATAGTACTAATTGAGGCAAGGTCTTGGGTTCAATTTCAACATGTAAGTAAGCTTAATACCATTTAAAAACAAGTGTGGGCCACACTCACAGACTTATTACCCATTTTTAGTCAAATGGCTCATCAATTTTTTCTACTGGGCTCATGAGATGTGAGCAATAGATAATAACCCTTCTTTCAATGCTAAAGAAATAAAATACACCCTGTGGTTCATTAGATATGATAGACCTATATAAAGATGGAAAAGATTTATTTATCCAAATTTAATATTTAACAGCAAAATCGGTATGTTTTATAGAGTTCTAAGAAAAACAGACAGATTTAGATGGCCTAAAATCAGTTGTCTACTTCTATGTGAAACCAGTTTGTCCTCCCGTGTGCAGCCTGCCCTTCATCTTTTTAGATATTCTGCCTGTGAATGGCCCATGTGTGGACAATTGGGAGCTAAATATACTCCCAACTGTACCAATTTAAAAACATACCAGGCATCACGGCATGGCTTCATGTAGCCATTTGGGGCTGATCTTTATGCACTCTCATTTTGTGAGATGGTTTGCCAGGGTAGAGATAGTCCAAAGCAAGCTTCTCCCTTGGAGACCTATGAGCAATGAAGCCAGAAGCAGCATTAAGTCTTTCTAATTCTGAGCACACTCCTACAAAGGCAGGTCACCATCTCCTCCATCTCTTATATTTGTTTGCAACTTCATGAGTGGCAATCACTTTCATATCCATGTATTTACCTTGTGCACTTAGCCTCTCTGAGAGGCCGAGTAAGATAGAGAATTGGACAGAGGGATAGGTCTACTGGGAGGCCGGTTTGTAGAGAGGCATAGTCATGAAATTTTTTCCCCAAAAACCTAAGGCCAAATGAAATTCATATCTCAGAGAACATTAGAGAAATTCCATCCTTTAGCAAGCCCCTCCTCTAGCCCACATGCTTCTCCCAAAAACGGATGAAAATTAGTGTATTCCTATTACTTGGATAAGTCTCTTTTTTATTTCGTCTGTAATAAATTAGGGAATTCTACCTTGTTAGAATTAGAAGAACTGTTAGACATCATTTAGTTTAACCAGATTGCATGAAAATTTAGGCCAAATGAGGGTAAGAAACTTCGCTAGAGACATAGCCAGGGAGGTGCACAAGCTGTAAGAAAGGGGTTAGGCAGAAAAGGGAGAGTTAGACTCATGAAGGAGCACAAGTGCATTAAGTAGTGTTTGGGATATTAATTGCAATGTCAAAGGAAAAGGTGGATGGAAAGAGAGATTATCTTTTCATATGGAATAGCCCCTTTCACACATTCATTCATCAAACAATTATTGATCATCTACTATGAACCAGATTTAGGGAATTCTAGGTTTAGGGCATATAGTAATAAAAAAGAAAACAGAAGAAAAGTCCTCTGAATTGATTTAGCATACTTTCTAGTTGATAGAGGCAATAAATAAACATAATTAATAGAGAAACTATACAGCATTCTAGAAGTAATTGTATGAAGGAAATAATGTGGAAAGGAAGGATATAAAATGCCAGGAGATGGAAATGAAGTTCTAGACAGAACGACTGAGGAAGGACTTACTGAAAAGACACCCTGTGAGTGGAACCAAAATTACGCTGTGCAAGGATGTTGGGTTTCATAAATGTAGAGCTGCAATTGTTTCATAACTATGGAGCAACATGATCAAAGTCTCTGAGAAATGGATGTGTTTTAGTGTTGAGGAGCAATAAGGTGGTCAAGGAAAAGGCACTAGGAGCTGGAATTGGAGAGGTAGCTAATGGGGCAGTAAACCATATACAGTCTTGTGGGTCATAGTAAGGAGACTGGTGTTCAATGATGTTGAAATGAGAAGTTACAGTTCACAATATGGCATTGCATACTTGGAAATTTGTTGAGAGTAGATCTTGGTTTGAATGTCAGGGATTTGAATTAGGTGTATTTTTGCAGTAACAGAGATCGAATCCAAAGTCTAAAGCATGCTAGGCAAGTATTCTACAACAGCCCCAAGAGGTACAACTTTGTTAGATATTTTTATCACAAAGATAAGACAGAGAAAGAGGAAATGTTTAGGGGTGAGAGTTAGACTTACAGCAGTGTGGGGATGGGTGGTGTGTGTGTGTGTAGTGCTGGGTATGGAACCCAGTGCCTTGAATATACTCGATGAACACTCAGTCACTGAGCTTCCTCCTCTACCCTCATGGCATTACTTATGATAACTGTTTCATAGATGTATATTTATCTTCACACTCACAAATATGAATAGACCAAGCAAGCATATATTTATATGTCCATCATAGTTCAGGACAAAAAGAAAACTTTTAATAGACAAGTGATCTGATCTAATTTATACTTTAATTGCATCCTTTGAACTGAATAGGGACAAGACGAACAAGAGGGGAACCAGTAAAGAAGTTACTGACAAAATCCAAGTGAGCAATGATGATGTCTGAGAAAAGATGGCCATGCAGGTGTCAAAAGCAGTGATAGAGTTGGAATAATTCTTATGAATGCTTGGGATTATATATATCCATTTCATATCTATTTGATCCCAAGCACTGTTCTGAGTGTTAGAAATATTTCAGTAAACAAAGTAGACAAGGTCTCTGTCCTCAATAAATTTACCTATTGGAGAGTAAGGCAGGTAATAAGTTAATCATGAATGTAATTTCAGATATTGGAAAAAGCTATAAAAAATAAATTGGGGTGAATTGAAAGATCGTGGCGAGGGTGAGAAAAGTGATTCTATTTATGTGGGCTGTGCACCCAAGCCCTCCTCTTAACATCCATACTTTTATAAACATCACATTAGGTTTTCACACTCTTAACTAGGGCTGAGCAACCACAGAACATAAGGTACATGAGAATCTAGAATTGTAACTTGAATGGTGGGATATTAGCAGGGCATTTTCACAGACTTAAAAGGTTCAAGGAGTTTTTCCCTTTATATAATATTGGTTCAGGTCAAAGAAGTAATTTGTACTCCTCTATGTCAGACACTGTGGGAGGCCCTGATGCTGTGAGAAATGGAGGCATGTGCAGTTAGTAGTTAGCCCCAAGAACAGGCAGAATTTAGCTAAAAAAGTTCCTCTGCTAGCTGAGGTTTCACTGTATCTATGCTTCCAATTTGTCTTGAGAAAAGGAATACACGAGAGAGTCAGGAAAATCACCTCCCTTTCTTCTCGTCTTAGCTAAGACAAGATATTCAAGAAGGCAACTGGTAGAGGAAAGCCAGAGAAATTTATAAAAGTGCATTCAAAACGGTGGAAAGCGTTCCATTTTCCTGAGGGCAAAGAGGGTAGCTCTACGTTTGCCTCTGTTGCCACTCTAGAAATCTCATTTGTGTTCTGTCACTTCTGAATAGCATAAAGATAAAGATCCTACACACGCTGATTCTTTCCACCTTGCTCACACCTCCTGGCTTTCTGCTCCTTCTCACAGGGGACGCTAGGCAGCCCTGCGGGCACCTGTTCAGTGCACCGTGGGAGGAGAAAAGGATGACTGCAGGCAATGGCACAGCAGTGTTTGAGTTTCTCCTCATCGGCATCTCTAACTATCCCGAGTGGAGAAGCACGTTTTTCACACTGGTGCTGATCACGTACCTCAGCACATTGTTGGGAAATGGACTTATCATCTTTCTCATCCGCTTTGATGCTCACCTCCACACACCAATGTACTTCTTCCTCAGTAATCTGTCTTTCTTGGACCTTTGCTATGGAACAGCCTCCATGCCGCAGGCTTTAGTGCACTGTTTCTCTACCCATCCCTACCTCTCTTACCCACGATGTCTGACCCAAATGAGCGTCTCCTTGACCTTGGCCACAGCAGAGTGTCTCCTCCTGGCTGCCATGGCCTATGACCGTGTGGTTGCCATCATCAATCCCCTGCGTTATTCTGTGGTCATGAGTGGTCCAATGTGTGTGCGGCTGGCTGCAACCTCATGGGGAGCATCACTTGTGCTCACTTGTGTGCTCCTCTTATCCCTGAGGCTTCGCTTCTGTGGGGCTAATGTCATCAACCATTTCGTCTGTGAAATTCTCTCCCTCGTTAAGCTGGCCTGTTCTAATACCAGCCTCAACGAGCTTATGATCCTCATCACTGGGATCTTTACCCTGCTCCTCCCCTTTGGGTTTGTACTCCTATCTTATGTCCGAATTGCTGCTGCTGTCCTAAGGATTCGCTCAGCACAGGGAAGGCTCAAGGCCTTTTCCACCTGTGCTTCTCACCTGACTGTGGTGACAATCTTCTACGGTGCAGCCATCTCTGTGTATGTGAAACCTCAGTCCAAATCCTCCCCTGACCAGGACAAGTTTATCTCAGTGCTTTATGGGGCTTTGACACCCATGCTGAACCCCCTGATATATAGCCTGAGGAACAAGAATGTTAAAGGGGCAATGAGGAAAATTATGGCAAAAAAGACATAAGCTTCCTTCACTACTAAAATTCTAAAATAACATTCAGTTATGTATTCACTGATGGGGAAAAGTGTTTAAAGGAATCTGACTTTACCCTTGGAAGCGTAGATGATTGATATGTGAAAAACTTCAGCAAGAGCTCCAACCCCAGAATATTCCTACTGAGATTTGAATTTCCATTAGAGGTACTACTTTTGCTCTTTCTTAACAGATGATGGTGTCAGTGGTCATCCATTAGGTTACTTACCTTATGGTAAATGAGCTACTCAGTATCATTTCCTCACTGACATGTAGAATCTCTTATGACTAACAGCAGCAAGCAAAGTGTAACTGAAATTGGAAAATAGGACAAAGAATGTTGTAATAAAAGGCCAGAACACAAAGGCCACAAACTTTACAACCTTACTTAGGACAAGTCCTATTGTGTGAGCACAAACTCCTTGCACCACTGAATCTCAGAATTAAGACAAAATTCTATTACAACTATTTCCTGCAGTTATATATATTTTTTACTTCTTTCTAAATTATTAGTTGCTTTTCTAAGCCTAATATCTCTAAGAATTGATAATAAAGACAACACCATTTCCCCCATCCCCCATACTAACAGTGAGGAAGTAGAGACCCAGAGAAAATGTTGAAACTTTTCTAAAGGCACACACAATTAGTAGTGGAGTCGAAATTAGAATTCAGATTGCATGAATGCCACATCTGAACTTTTTCAGGTAGGTCTATAAAATTATTTCAAATTAGCATCAGAAATGTAACTAATGTTTATTGAACACTTGGCATATACCAGATGCTGATTTAAACACTCTGAGCACTAGGATATAGAGTCTCACAACAACTCAGTGAAGTAGTACTATTTTCAATCCATATTGAAAATGAAGAGGCAGAGGCTCCTAGGGTCTAAGTGACTTGCCCATGTCTACAGAGTCAGTCAAAAGAAGGTCCAATATTAATGCTAAGCCTGGTTGAATTCAGGTCTTATATACTATATCTGAATCATAAGAGATGCTGGAATTGATCTGTGCAGTGACTTTTGATCAAGTTTATTGTGATATAATTTATAAATATATGTTATCCAATTGCATTGTGCAATTCTGTGAGGTTTAACAGATGCCCACAGAATAACCATGACGGTGAAGCCACCTAAAAATTCCATTACTTTCAAAAGTTTTCTTGTGCCCTTTTCTCATCCATCTTTTCCAGCACTCCCAACTTCTAGTGACCACTGATCTTATTTCTCTGGCTGTAAGTTAGTTTTCCCTTTCCAAGACCACCTATAAATGGAATCTCACAATATGCCCTCACTGTGTCTAGCAAGGAGCTACTGGGTAAATACGTATTCATCCTGAGGAGTTTACAATATCTTGTCAAGGGGAGAAATGAATGTAAATAGTTGTTACACTGTATTGTTTAGGGGACAATGACATGAAGAGAGCATCCATACATCTTCAGTACAGATGTATTTTTTTCCTAATATTGCAATTCACAGACTGTTGAAAACATGAATACCGAACCAGTTGATACAGAGGGCTCACAGTATGGTACTCTTAGCCACTGAGACCATGTCTTCATATCAATAAAAACTACTCAGGAAAGTGGAAAGTGAATTTGATTTTTAATGTATTCATCAAAGCAATATTAAGTTTCTGCTTTCAGTCAAGAACTGTGCTAGGTGCTAGGGCAAGTTTCATATTTTGAACCAATGTTCCTTACTACTAAAATAAACTTTTCAAATTACTATTGTGAAATAAATACAAATTTTTGAAATTGGTCAAATATCAAAGAAATGGAAAAGATCCTTCAGGTAGAGAAAATTGCGAAATTAGGAGGAATTTTAAGTGGACTCATTCAGTAATCCTATGGTTCCACTATAAATTATTTTAGAATTTAAATTGACAGTCATATTTTCACTAATGATGCTCGTCACAAAATGGTATGTACGTCACTACATTTTTTCTCTGGGTGGTACAGGTACAGCTTACAGACAGAGTGACATAGAGGAGTCTGGGGTTAGGGGCTGTAGCACTGATCCTGCTACTAATTAGCCATGTGACCTTAGTTGTATCATTCTCTGGCTTTCACGTTTGCTCATCAATATAGCAGGAAGCTTGTGTTTAGTTAGCCGAGCATCTCTATAGTCCTAACATTCTGTGTCTAGATGTTATTTTCTATAGGTTTCTTCTTTCCTTAAGAAAATGAATCATATCATCAATTTATTCGGCAAGTTAGTTTCTCCCCTTGACAAGATATCATAAACTCCTCCGGATCAATATGTATGTAGTTACCCTGACTTTAAATGTTATCTTTGACTAAAAAAGTGGGAAAATACAGCAGCTAGTTAACAGGGCTGTGGCCCTTCTAGCACTAACAATCTGTTTTGAGGTGTTTAATCCCTAAATGCTATCTAATTCAACAGTAATATTAGCATACTTTAAATACATAAATGAACTATGAGGAATTGGGAAATCAAATCAAATTTGTGTTTTTGGAAACTCCTAAAGTTAAATATTGCTTCCCTATGAGTTTGATTCTCGGTACCAAATATATATATATATATATATATATATATATATATATATATAATCTTCCCTATTTGACTGATCATAGGGATCCAGAGAAGCCTTCCAGGTAGCTGGGTAGTGAAGCTGCGTTGCTTTACCTTGGAAAGTAAGATAAAAAGATTGGCTTAAAATTAATGTAGTTTTATCAAAAATGGAGAGAAAGTTTGCAAACTGAAAAAGAGGGTTCCAAATGACATTTTCAATTGCAATATAAGGTGATTTAAGAAAACGACTTCCAGTTCACACGATTTGAACTTTTAGTAGAAAAGAGACAGTGGAGCACAACTATGTGGAATAACCCCAGCAGAGTGGTTGGGTTTGGTCCTTTGTTCTGCCACTGCTCTGAGCTTTGATCATTTAAACTGAAAAGGGGAGCTGGTAGTAAGACCTATTTGTAATACTTAGAGTATAGTCAGGTGAAAAAAAAAAGCACTGTTGCTATTGCTAGCAGGAAGAGATTTAATACAGAAAACTAGGGACCTAAAAATTCTTTGGAAAAGTTATAAGATGGACTGTGAAGAACACTTCAGAGAGTTGCAGGAATTGCAGGACTCTTGAGTGATTTTAGAGACATTGGGAAACTGTTGGCTATGATATTACTGAAGGAAGATTCTCACAGGAATATTCAGAAGTCACTTAAATCTCTTCTGAAAGAACCCATACAACTAAACACAGTATCCGAATAAGCATTAGTGGGTCTATTTCTCTTTTCCTGGCAAGTGTCTTGCAAGCATCTCTCAAGTCTGGAATCCAACATTGAATTTTATTGGCAAAGCAATGTGGGAAATGTAGCTTCTAACTTTACAGTTCAGGTAAGTCTTGAAAAGGTCAGTAATAGCGTTAAAGATGACTTCACGGGTTGGTTTTTCTTTTATTTTAAAGGGAAAAGAAAGCAAAATAACAACAAAGATAAAAACAAAATAACACAAAACAATACAGAATTTCAAAACAAGATGATAAACCGGGTGTGATGGCCCATGCCTGGAATCCTACACAGGAGGATTGTTGTGAGTTCCACAACAGCCTGGGCTACAAAGTGAGCTCAAGGCCAGCCTCAACTGCAGAGCGGGACCCTGTCTCAAATAAATAAAGACAAGAGGATAGGAAATTAATAATGGTTGTTATACTACATATTGTTCTCATCCATGAAGTTGCACAGATTACCAGATGTAAGAATGTAAGGTTGATCTAACATTGAAGAGAATAAAAAAATAATTTTAAAACACATTAGAAACAATACGGAGTTTCACTAATCAAGATGGTAGGAATTCAAAAATGGCTGTTACACTGTGTATTGTTCTCCTCAAATTAGTCTCTCAGGCCATGGGATAAAATCATGCAAATTTGGTTGAAATATGATTTAAGCATTAACTGTTCCTTTCAATAAACCTACAGATATCAGCAGTTCAATCATCCCAGCTATCCTTGTATATGTACATATATTTTCCTACCTTCCTGTTACCTTTCTT
>PVLD010031346.1:0-15833 GCA_004027595.1 Dinomys branickii | reverse complement strand
CCTCTGTTCTCTTCTTGTAACCACTACTGCAGGTTTAGTAACAATCCTAAATGACCGGTTAGCAGCAAGTAAGCACAGCCCAATTGTTGCTGATGTTCAAATTGAGATGAGCCGGGCTGGGGATATAGCTCAGTGGAATAAGCGCTTGCCTAGCAAGCGCAGGGTCCTGAGTTCGATCCCCAGTACCGCAAAAAAAAAACACAGAAAAACAAAAAAAAACAAGTTGAGATGAGCCTCTTGGCTGAGTCTCAGGAAAGCTCAGACCCCCAGGCTCTGAAAAGTATCAGTTAGGGCGTTAAGCCGACAGCCTGATGCGCGGAATGCCTCTTTGACAGTTCTCCTGTTGAATCCCGAGTTTTTAAAGGATATGGTATTTCAGACCTTCTTGCTGGCAATCAGTTTGCACACCATGACTTGGCTTCTCACAGATAAAATCAGCGTGGACTCAAATGGAACCAGGCCCGTGGCACAGCCAAGAGGATTAGAAGTCTCAGCAGTTTAGCAACAGACAGCAAGAGGACCACGGTTTCTCCACCCTTGACTTGAACTCTTAAATCCCTGCCATTCTTGTGAATGTCTGTGCTGACATCAGAATGAGTCCTTGCTCAAGAACTGAGCCAGTGCATGGGAGGATGACAGGCTCAAGCTTCCTCCAACCCCAGGTTACAGGTGGGGTGAGGAGAACCCAGGGCAGTACGACATGTCTGGCTGGAAGGATTTCATCTCATGGGGTGCAATTTTAGGACAGCAATTTGCCTTGGAGGTTTAGCCACATAAATAATTGAAGATGAGACTCTTCTGCTGCCAGCCTTCCTCAGAGTTTATGCAGAAGTCAGGATTAATACCCACATGGCCATACGTAGTGGCACAAACCTGTAATCTCAGTACTCAGGAGGCTGAGCCAGGAGGATTGATCGCCTTGACTTCAAGGCCAGCCTGGGCTACACAGTGAGTTCAAGGCCACCCTGAACTACAAAACAAGATCCTGTCTCAAAAAAAAAAAAAAAAAAGTAGGTCAGGCTAGAAATTGGCTTGTGATGTGTTTACTCCTGGGGTTCAGATGAAAATCATTTTGTCTCCAATATACAAATAATGCTAGAGCTGAAGGGAGACTGTAAAGTAAGCATGGGGATGCTTTCATTTTCAGATAGGAGCTGCGCATTTCCTAGGAAAAGTCTTCACCTGAAAGCTCGCTTTGAGAGTCTGCTGTTCCCGCACCTCAGACGTGGACAGTGACGCTAAATTATGAACTGGCGCAGAGCAGGCACAGAAACGGAGCATTGTACAGACAGTGCCTCTCATGTAGCCCTCAGTAGCCTGCCCGGCAGGTTTCTCAATCTGGTCTATTTTAGTTCAAAGTGTGATCGCGCTGTATAAAATATACATTCACTGAGAAGGAAGCAACCCACAGATACCCCAGGGACCTGACATCAGGAATGAGGGCAGGTCAGAAAAGTGGGCGGGGGGGGGCAGGGATGTAGCTCAGTGGCACAGAGCCTTGCCTGGCAAGCGCAAGGTCCTGAGTTTGATTCCTCATATTTACTGCTTTTCTTTCTTTTTTTTTTTTTTTTGCGGTACCAGGGATCAAACTCAGTACCCTGCGCTTCCCAGGCAGGTGCTTATGCCACTGAGCTATACCCCAGCCCTGCTTTCTTATAAACACATACAAATAATTTCTTTAGGTAAAAAGCCACAATTTAGGGCCGGGGAAATAGCTCAGTGACATAAGCACTTGCCTAGCAAACACAAGGTCCTGAGTTCTGTCCCCAGTACCAAAAAACCCCCAAAAAAGCCACAGTTTAAACCATCCAGGAAGCTGGGCATGGTGGCTCATGCCTGTAATCCCAGCACTCAGGAGGCTGAGGCAGGAGGATTGTTCCAGTTCAAGACCAGACTGGGCTGCAAAGTGAGCTCAAGACCAGCCTGAACTGCATAGCAAGACCCTGTCTCAAAACAACAAAAAATTAAAAGAAAAAAAAACATCCAAGAGAGGTTTATGTTCTTCTTGCCCCAACCTATGTTAGCTAAGAGGCAGAGACCACAGTTTGCGCAATTATGCATCAGGAAATTTTGAACCCTGACCATGTCCTGTCCTGATGTGGCCTAGGCTAAGTGACACCAAAATGTGTGTTGTTTAGCCCTATATACTTCTGCTGAAGTGATTTGGACTAAGTTCCTTTCAATCCAAGGACTTGCCAGGAGGAAGAGGGAGGCAGCAGAGGCAGAGAGAAAGGAGGCCTCAGAAGAAAGCGCCACTCCTGGAGAAAAGGCTGGATTGCTCTTTGTGAGCCCCGCCCTCTTTTATTTGTTCCCGGATTTGAATAGGTTGGATTAGATTTGAATTTTACAAGCTGCAGTCCTGCAAGCGTGTACGTTCCATCCTTCTGAACAAGGAACTCAAATGAAAATATCTTCAAGAGCTTTGTTTTCTATAGTTTTTCTTCCCCATGGTAAAGGAACACAGAAACCCAATGTGCTAGGTAAAGAGCCCTAGGGTTCTTAGGTTACCTCTTAAGGCCCAAAGGAAGCAGAAACAAGGTCTTTTTTTCTCTCTCTCTTTTTAAATTGCAGGAAGCATTTCAAATAAAAGGAAAGAGGTAGCCAGGCATGTTGGTGCACACCTGTAATCCCAGCACTTGGGAGGCTGAGGCAGCAGGATTGCTGCAAATTCAAGGCCAGCCTGGAAAACATAGTGAGATCCACCTCAAAAAAAAAAGGAAGAGGAAAAGGAAAGACACAGGCAGAGATGGGTGCAACAACGTGCCCAAGGTTGAAAGCAAAGCAGAGATGAAAGCCGCCATAAGGCGAATCTCTGATGCCTAGGCCCATCTCCTTTCCAACTATCCTTTTTTCTTTTTTTTTTTTCTTTTTGAGACAGGATCTCGCCTTGCAGTTCAGGCTGGCCTTGAGCTCACTTTGCAGCCCAGGCTGGTCTCAAACTTGCAACGATCCTCCTGCCTCAGCCTCCCAAGTGCTGGTATTACAGGTGTGCGCCACCATGCCCAGCTTCTTTCCAATCATCCTTGCTGTCCTAGGTAACACATGTTGAAATATCAGGGGGCCTGCCCAGACCCAAGGTTTTACAGGACAATCCTGGCTGCAAACAGGCCTTTTTTTTTTTTTTTGAGAAAAGGTCTCTCTATGTAGTCCTACTCCCTGTAGGTCCTAGCAGGCTGGCCTTAAACTCATGGTGATCCTCCTGCCTCAGCCTCCTCCTAAGTGCTAGGATGACAGCTGTGTGCCACCACACTGGCAAACAGGCTCCTCTCTTGTCAGAAACCATGTAAATGGCCGGGGGTACAGCTCAGTGGCATACACACTTGCCTGGCAAGCCCGAGGTCATTAATTTGTTTTTTTTTTTTTTTTTTTTTTTTTTTGGCGGTACTGGGGATTGAACTCAGGACCCTGCGCTTGCTAGGCAGGCGCTTATTCCACTGAGCTATATCCCCAGCCCGAGGTCATTAATTTGATTCCCGGCACCAAAAAAAGAAACGCAACAAAGAAACCATGTAAATGTCTTAGAAATTCAGTGCCCCGGCACCCGACTTTAAAGAAACTGAAAGGAGGACTGTATGCCCAGGAGTCAAGGCAAAGGAGGCGCATGGTAGCTGATGTCACAGCCGGGTAACAGGAAGGAGACAGAGGGATCTGATTGCGACAGAAATGAGGCGGCTGGCTCAGATGAGGGTGACAGTACCCCAAGCCTCAGAGTATCAGCTGATGTGGAGACTGCTTACTGCTAGGTGTGACCACCAGACACATAGAAACAACTAGGGAACTGGGACCCTCCCCTGTCACCCAGGCTTCCAGCCCACGATAGGCATAGGATGGCAAGTCCTGTGAAGCCAAACAATTTGGTGACCCTTAGTGAAAAGGGTGAGGATGAGTTCATTACAACAAAAAATATTTTTTGTAATCCTAGCACTCAGGGAGCTGAGGCAGAAGGATCACCTTGAGTTCAAGGCCAGCCTAAACTGCATAGCCACACCCTATCTCAAAAATCAAAAAAACGAACAAAAAATCTTTAAGACAAGATCTCAAAAAAAAAAAAAAAAAAAAAAAAACAAGCTCTCTATGTAGCCCAGGCCAGCCTTGAACTCACAGTGATCCTCCAGCTTCAGCCTCCTGAATGCTGGGATTACAGGGGTGCGCCATCATGCCCCGCACAACAAATGGTATTGTAGTGTAAACATGTCTCAAATGTTTCCTGGCATATGCTTATACTAAACTTATAGTTAGGGGCACATTTCTATTAAAAACTATTCACTGCACCAGGCATGGTGTTATATGCCTGTAACCTCAGCACTCTGGGAGGCTGAGGCAGGAAGATCACAAATTTAAGAACAGGTTGAGTAATTTAGAGACTTAGTGAAAACCTGTCTCAAAAGCCAGGGTTTAAAAAAAAGGGGGGTGGTGCTGGGGATACAGTGGAATAAGCACCTGCCTGGCAAGTGCAAGGTCCTGAGTTTGATCCCTGTCCCCACAAAAAAACAAAAATAAAACCAAAACCAAACAAACAAAAAAAACAGGGTAGGAGCCAGGTGTAGTCTCACACGCCTATAATCCCAACACTCAGGAGACTGAGGCAGAAAGATTACTACAAGTTTGAGGCCAGCCTGGGCTACAAAGTGAGCTCAAGGCCAGCCTAAACTGCATAGTGAGACCCTGTTTCAAAAAAAGACCAAAAAAAAAGGGGAGGGGGCAGGAATAGAGGAATAGCTTCAAGTGTTTACAAAAACCTTTTGCTGGAGGCTGTGAAAATGGCTCTGCAGCACAGCGCCTACCTGTCAAGCGTTGAGGCCTTGAGTTCAGTTCCTGGTATTGAAAAACAAAACAAACAGCTTTTTCTTTTTTTTTTTTTTTTTGGCGATACTGGGGATCGGACTCAGGACACTGCACTTGCTAGGCAGGCGCTTATTCCACTGAGCTATATTCCCAGCCCAAAAAGCTTTTTCTTGAGAATCGTTGGAATTCTGTCCTGTTCAATTTTCATCCTGCGAATCCCCTGCAGGCATTCTGGACTCTCTCGATTTCCTTAAACCCACGGTGCTCACCTCCAGTGAGACAGCCTGGTCAATATCATCGCCCCTGTAGAGGTCAACTGTCGCTTCAAATACTTCAAATACTCTTCCTAAGTGCTGTGTTCAGAATCGGGCGGCCAGTGTGCTGCGCGTTTGTAAGGGAAATAACTCTGAGAGGGTTTTTGGCAAGGCTGTACCTGCTGGCGGCCAGAGGCTCCCAGGCATGCTGGAAAGCCAGGGCCTCCTCTCTCTCTCTCCCTCCGTCTCTTTCTCCACTTAGCTGACAATGATGCAGACAGACATTCTCCACCCGATCCTGCCGGCCTCTAAATGTCAAAGCTTCAAGCTTTGCCTGGGAGCTGAGAAAACCGCCATGAAGAATGAGTATTTATAGGATTTTAATCAAGAAGTATCCCAACAGAATCTCACCTTCTACCCTAACTCAGAGAAATGAGATCTTTTCCATTATCATTCATAATCTGGTTCTTCATAAAAGCAATCTCCTCTTGACTTGTTAAACACTTATGGTTTATTTTATATGCGTGTACATCTACAAGCTTTCATTGAAGAATAATGTACATACAATAAAATGGGTGGTGGCTCTTGTGTTCAGGGCAGTGACTACTACTGACAACTGTAACCATATGAGTTTAGCAAGGTGGCACACACGTGTAATTCCCACACTTGGGAGGCTGAGGCAGGAGGATCCCCATGAATTCAAGGCCAGCCTGGGCTACATAGTGAGTTGAAGGCCAGTCTGAACTGTATACTGGTTTGGTTGATTTTTTTTTTCTTTTTGTCTTTTTGAGATAGGTTCTCAATATGCAGTTCAGGCTGGCTATGAGCTCACTTTGTAGCCTCAGCTGGTCTTGAATTTGCAAGGATCCTCCTGCCTCAGCCTCCCCAGTGCTGGTATTATAGGTGCGTACCACCACACCTGGCTGAACTACATACTGAGACCCTGTCTCAAAAAAATAAACCAGGCATGGCGGTGCATACCTATAGTCTTAGCACTTGGGAGACTCAGGCAGGAGGATCACCAAGAATTTGAGGCCAGGCTGGGCTCCATAGTGAGTTTAAGGCCAACCTGAACTACCTAATGAGGTCCTGTCTTATAAAAACAAAACAGTGGGGTGTAGTGGCACACTCCTGTGATCCCAGCGCTCGGGAGACTGAGGCAGAGGATCATTGCAAGTTTGAAGCCAGCCTGGGCTACAAACTGAGCTCAAGGCCATCCTGAACTGCATAGTGAGACCCTGTCTCAAAAAGACAAAAAAAAAAAGAAAATAATACTGAATACTAGTGGAAGAAGATAATAAGAAATAGCTCTAATATAAGAGGTAGCTCTTACATTATTCTACTAATTTTTTTTTTCCTAAATTTTATTTTTTTATTTTTTTGGTCTTTTTGAGACAGGGTCTCACCATGCAGTTCGGGCTGGACTTGAGCTCACTTTGTAGCCCAGGCTGGCTTCAAACTTGCAATGATCCTCCTGCCTCAGCCTCCCGAGTTAATAGGCATGTGCCACTGCACCTGGCTGCCACTCAAAATAAAAAAATAAAAAATTAAACAAAGAGCCAGGCACAGTGGCACCTGCCTGAATTCCCAGCGCTGGAGATGCAGAGGCAGGAGAATCGCCTGAAGTTACAGGCAAGCCTGGACTCCATAGTGAATTCAAAGCCAGCCTGGACTACATAGCAAGACTCTGTCTCAAAACAAAACAACCACCACTTTCAGTTTGTATCATCCATCTTTCCTCATTAGTATGCTCTTTAGTAGCACTGACCCACATTCTAACACCCTGGCTCCGACGGCAAAGCCAAGTGCTGCAGCGGGGTCTATTGGTCTATTGAGAACCGGTAGCTTTAGAACAGGGAGGTTCCATTCTGACCTTGCCGGGCTGTGTCCACAGCCAGGACCTCCGGCTCCATGCAGAGGAGGGAATCCCACAAGAGCAGCCCCTCAGCAGCACTCAGCATCTGTCTGGAAGTGCCAGGCCAGCCCGGCCTTTGGCTTGTCTAAGCAGCCTGAGAAACGATTAGAAACAACCAAATAAATCTCTACCGAGTATTATTTCCTAACGTTTATTATTTTGGCCTTTCTCGCAATATCATTGAGAGACAGGAATTTATTATTCCGACCACACAAATAAAAAACTGGATGTACAGACAGGTCATGAATTTTTAAAGCTCACAGAAGCTGGAGCAAATCTAAAACCAGAAACCGTATCTCTCTGTGGAACCTCTGGTTCAAAGGTTTTTATCCTGTAAAAAAAAAAAATCTATTCGGTTAATGTCGAGGATGTGGCTTGCTTATTCAGTGCTCTCAGAGAATGAACCTCTCTCTTCCTTTCTCCCTACTCTAAATTTGCAAAACACAGGAGCCAGGTGTGGAGGTGCATTCCTACAATCCCAGCACAAGTGTGGAGGCTGAGGCAGGAGGATGAGCATGAGTTGAAGGACATCCTGTAATACACAGTGAGACCCTGTTCAGAAAGAAAGAGGTTGAGAGAGAGAGATATGAGGGAAAAAAAACCCTAACTTTATTAAATGACCGAAACAGAGGAAGAGGAGTCTGTAGCAATTACCATCTGAAGTAGCTCAGGGGCTGGAGGTACAGCTCAGTGGGCTAAGTGCTTGCCGCTAAGCACTACGGCCCTGAGTTTGATCCCCGGTCCGGGGGGGGGGGGGGAGGAACGGATGGTTCCTTCTTTGGGCTAGGGATATAGCTCAGTGGAATAAGCGCTTGCCTCGGAAGCGCAGGGTCCTGAGTTCGATCCCCAGTACCGCAAAAAAAAAAAAAAAAAAAATGAAGTAGCTCAGGTGCCAGGCTGCCTACCGGCTGGGAAATGCCCATGGCCACCAGCAATGTCAGTGATTTTGTAACCACCAGCTGTCCTCACAATTTTAATAAAAGCTGCTAATAAATAGCAGGAATTAGCGCCTGTGTGTGCACGCACACGCGCACACACACACATAGCCATGGGCCTTGGAACTTGGCCCCGCTGCTCTTGCCCCGCTGCTCTTTGTCCTGCAGCCTTCCCTCCCACTCCCGTTCTAGGTAAACAGGCCGGTGAGGAGGTGTCCAGGTGTAGGGCTCACCAGCCGCTGCCACAGACGCTGAGGAAGGCCCCTCCCTGGGCGGCAGCCTTGACCTGGACACTGTTTCTCTCCCTGCTCAGGACGGTTCCCTCCAGATCCCAAGCTCCAGGGACTAGCACCTGCTGGACCCATCCCTAGCCCTGACTCTCTCCTCTGGCAGTTCTCACAGCAGTCTGTGCTCACTTGGGCCTCAGCGCACTGCAGTGGCTGGCAATGGGGGTGCTCATATAGGAGTTTTGAGAGGCAGGGTCTCACTATATAGTCCAGGCTGGCTTCAAATTCACAGCAATCCTCCTGCCTCAGCCTCCTGAGTGGTAGTATGACAGAAGTGTGCCGCCATGCAGATTTCATAGTCAGTTGTAAACAGGGACCCTGTTGATGTTGGCTTCCAGCAACACAGCCCTGTACTTCTGTGTCTCCCACAGTTGGGTGGGATAGATGCCTGTGGAATAGGACTCGCCAGCAGGGGCCTCAGGCACTTCCGGAATTCCATGGAGCTCTGAGGTCCGGGAAAAGGGGCCTGAGGCCGGGAGGCTGGAAAGGGTAAACATGCCTCTGCCAAGGTCAGAACGTGACTGATGTACCCACCCTGTGACCCACTCAGGCTCTCTTCTCCCTGCAGATTGAGGCGGTCCTGAAACTTTGGTTGGTTGGTTTTGGTTTTTTTTTCCCAGGCTGCTCCAGGGCCCTTCGGAAACCAAAGCTGCTGAGGCAACAGACCAGGGGCAAAGGACCTAGGGATCAGGGTGGAGACCAGGGCCTGAAGCAGAATTAGGTTTAGAAATTGATAAGGACAAACTGGCTGATGGCTCATGCCCATAACTCTATCCCTCTGGAGGCTGAGGCAGGAGGGTTACAAGTTGGAGGCCAGCTGGGAGACTTAGTGAGATCTTGTCTCAAATAAATAAAAAAAGCACTAAAATAGATATAACTAAAATAGGGGATATAACTAAAATAGAACCTTCCCTAGCAAGCCCAAACCCTGGGTTCCATCCTTGGTACTGAAAAAACAGTTAAGTTCACCTCAGCCATGTGTACACAAGTTACTCGTGTTGCTGCTGCTAGACAGGGTTGCTTTGGATGGCAGCAAGTTTACTAAGCTGAGGTCTGTATCTCAAACACAGGGCCAGGCAGAGCAGAGCAAAAGAACCTGGAGAGAAGCCAGGCCTGGTGGTGTTTACCAGTGATCTCAGCCCTCAGGAGGCTGAGGCAGGAGGATCACCCCAGTTTTGAGGCCAGCCAAGGCTACACAGTGAGCTGAAGAGCAGGCTGAATGATACAAGGAGACCCTGTCTCAAAAAAATTGAAAAAGCCAGGCATGGTGGCTCATGCCTCTGTAATCCCAGCACGCGGGAGGCTGAGGCAGGAGGATCATATATCTATATATCTATATATCTATATATCTATATATCTATATATCTATATATCTATATATATACATCCCTGCACTCCACTCAGCAGACTGAGGCAGGAGGATCTTTGTGAGTTTGAGACCAGCCTGGGCTACAAAGTGAGCTCAAGTCTACACTGTAGAGCATGACCCTGTCTCAAAAAGACGGGAAAAAGAAAAAAAGAACAGTAGGTTGGATGATAAGGGCAAAATTTCACATTAATCATTTTTTAAAAATTAAAACATTTTATTTTTTCATTGATAAGTAACTGCGCAGCATGTCTTCTCGGGTTACAAGGTGTTATGGTTGATACATTGTGTCAACTTGGGGAGTCTAGAGGTTTAACTAAGTAACTCAACAGTTGTAAATCTTGGGGTAAACAGGATATGCCCTTACCCTTGTGGGTTGTTGTTTATGTTAATTTGGGAAGCTTTAAAGGTTAACTGTGTGATTCAGGAGGAAGCCAAGGTGCTTTGTAAACATCCTGAGCCTGTGGAAGAGGAGGGCGTGGAGGTTATGTGAGAGGTACACGCCCCCTGGGCGGGGGTGGGGGTGGGTAGACTGTTTACAATGTAGGGGAGAAAAGGAGGCTGTTTACAGCCATTCCGGTCTTTTTGCTTGTGGTTTTTGCTGTGCTTTGCTGCCCTGAACAGTTTTCCCTCTGCCTTGAGCCACTCTGCCTCTGAACCAGCCAAGTATATAGGCTGAAACCTCCACAAACTGTAAGCTAAATAAACCTTTCCTTCCTTCATTTTGGGCTTTGGGTATTTTGTCTCAGCAACGAGAGAAAAGTAACCAAGAGAGAATTTGGTACCAGGAGTGGGGTTGTTTCTGTGATTATACCTGACAATGTGGTTCAAGAGCCTTTGGAAATGGCTTGTGGGAAGAGTTTGGAAACGTTCAGAGATGTCACCTGAAAGGGATGAGCTGGAACGCCTTCGGCTGTTCTGTCTGGAAGATTCTGGTCAGAGCTCGGAAGACCAGAAGGCTGATAGAAATCCTGCCGGTAAAGACCGGGTTTGGAAGGTTTCTTTTGGGAAGAAGGACCGGGTTTGAGTTCTTCGGAGGAGCTCCAGTCTTCACCCTCAGCTTGGTCGTCTCCCGGCTTCCGGTGCAGACTCTTTGGCTTCCGCCTGGGACTTCATCATAGACTCATCAGCATTTCGTTGCAGACTCAACAGACCTTGATACGGACTTGCACAGACACTGCGGTGAGCTCCAGGCCCCAGGCCTGGGCTGTTCAATCTCCAGTGTGCAGACACCCTCTGCACACTTACTCATCTAATCCTGTAGCTGACCATTGCAAGCCAAATAGGTAATTTGTTGTATATTTGTATATCTTGTGTTAAATCTGTTTCTCTAGTAAACCCTGATTGATACACAAGGTAATCATTTGGTGTAGGTTTATGAGGTGGGAAGTCCTCCTGATTGGAACGGAGCACCAAAGCCAACAAGGTAAGTCCAACACGGACAAAAACCTACACTTAGGTGAAGAGATCGACTGCACTAGCAGGCGCAGAACTGGCTGGACGGCATTTTCAGTGAAAAAGGTTTAGGCCTCACCAAACCTAGTTCAATCACAGGTTTATGGGAAGACACAATGCCTGGTTCAGAGATAATAATCTCCTTTATTGTGGGCTGACTGTCCCTACCCGTACCAGTTAAGAATGATATTGAGGAGCTAAAGTGTGCTTAGTGGACTGGGGATGTAGCTCAGCAGCACAAGCACATGCCTGGCAAGTGCAAGGTCCTAAGTTTGATTCCCATACCAAAAAAGAAGACCAACAATAATGTGTGCTTAAGCCAGGCGTGGTGGCACACACCTGTAATCCCAGCACTCGGGAAGCTGAGGCAGGAGGATTGTTTTGAGTTTGAGGCCAGCCTGGGCTCCAAAGTGAGCTCAAGTCCAGGCTGAACTGCATAGCGAGACCATGTCTCAAAAAGACCAAGAAAAAAAAATGTGCTTAGTGAGACAACATGTTGGGAAATGATTTAGTAGTTTGATGAGGAAAAGAAAAAATTTGATGAAGTTTAGAAATCCTTAGTGTGGGAATCTCATAGGGTGGCGCCTCCTATAATCCCACTGATTGGGAGGCTGAGGCCGGAGGGTTGCCACAAGTTTGAGCCCAGCTACATAGTGAGTTCAAGGAGGGCCTGAACTATGTAGCAAGACTTTGTCTTAAAAAAGCAAAAGAATAATAATAAAAAAATAAATATTAAACATGGGAGAGAAAACACTGAGGTGATAAGTAATAGCTGTCCTCAAATAGCCAGTTGCCGGATATAAGGCTGACAATGTGAAAATTGCCCGGATGCACCTGCTCCGATCTCTAAACATGGCAGTTCATCTGGGTTTTACTGCAAAGAAAGTTGTGGATTCATTTTGTAATGTTGCAGACTTGCTGCGTGAAAAAGAGGAAGCAAATATTACATCAGCAAAGAAAGGAATTTGTCACAATTGGATCTTCAGAAGCAGAATGAAGCAGAGCATGGTGGTACACAGCTGTAATTCTAAAGAGATCTCAAGGCCAGGCACTCTGGGAGGCTGAAGCAGAATAGCTTTGAGATCAAGGCCACTCTGGGCTACAGAGTGAGCTCAAAGCCAGCCTGAACTGCGTATTGAGACCCAAAAACAAAATAAGGCCGGGGGTGTGGTGGCGAACGCCTGTAATTTCAGCTCTCAGGAGGCTGAGGCAGGAGGATCCTTACGAGTTCAAGACCAGCCTGGGTTACAAAGTGAGTTCAAGGCTAGCATGTACTGCATAGTGAGACCCTGTCTCAAAAAGATAAACAAAACCCTGGTGCTGGTTATTTTCAGTGCAAATGCCTTGGGTCCAGTCCTGAGTCACACACCCACAAAAGCTTCCCATGGATGGTGCTACCAGGAGCCACCCAGCGGAAAGGCAGCTCATAAAAACCCTGATGCCTGTCCACTCCCACCTGATGCCCCGGATCAGGCACAGGGGCCTTCTGGCCCCTCCCCACAGTCACAGTGGCCTCGACATGCACAGGATTGTCGTGGACAGCAAGGCAGCCATGGCGGCACAAGAGAAGATGCTATGTAAAAACACTCAGAGCTGCTTCAGAAAGGGCAAGGACACTGGGATTCGTGTGCTGGACTGGGGACAGGATTCTGAGGGGGATTCATGGCAAGGTATCTTTGACTGTAATACAATTTTTAAAATTTAGCCAGGTGTGGTGGCCCATGCTTGTCGCCCCAGCACTTGGGAGGCTGAGGCAGGGGGATTGCTGCAAGAGGCTTCAGGGAACTGGAGAGGCACCCCGACACCAGGACAGTCCTGTGGACAATAGGATATGTGAAAATTCCTTCTACCTCCAAAATTCTATTTCTTCTGAGGTATATTAAGAAACATCCTAAGAAAGCCAGGAGTGGTGGCACATGCCTGTAATCCCAGTACTCAGGAGGCTGAGGCAGGAGGATTGTTACAAGTTTGGGACCAGCCTGGGCCACAAAGTGAGCTCAAGGCCAGCCTGAACTGCATAGTGAGACCCTGTCTCAAAAAGACAAAAAAAAAAAAAAAAAGGGAGGACTTAAAGAACAAAGAACGGAAGGAAAATTCAGAGGTGTGAAGATAAAGGGATGGGGGAAAATCCCGGCTGGGTGTGGTGGCACATACCTGTGAGCCCCACACTTGGGAGGCTGACTGAGCGCTCAAGGCCAGCCTGGGCTCCAAATAGTGAGACCAAAAGAAGAAAATAAAAAATCATGACCAAGCATTAGGGAGAAAGAGAGGTACAGCAAGGCTGGGCCACGAGTTCAGGCCTGCAGTGTGGTTTTCTTCTCAGACCGTAAAGCTTAAGATCCAGCCTTGTAGCTTTGTTTTTGTAGGCGGAAGTCAAACTCAGGACCTTGTGCTTGGCAGGCAGGTGCTGTGCCGCTGCACTGCATCCTTGGCATGGTCCTGTGGCTTTCCCCCTCTCCCTTCCTCCTCTTTCAGCAGCCCTCCTAGAAACTCTGAAGCTCTCTCTCTCTCCTCCAGATGGGGAGCTCTGGCAGAAAAAATATTCTGGCCCATGCACAATGACTCTGTTCTTTCTGCCAAGGGATGAAGCTAAAATCCGCTTTCTTGGAGACCAGCTAATATCTCTACAGAGCATGACCCTGGTTTGGAAGAGATTGGGATCTTTGAAAAAAATAATGTAAGAAAATAAGAAGTTTAAGCATCTAATGGTACAGAGACTCATGAAGAAATTAAAACCTTAAACACTGACAGATGATTTAAAAGTGCAACTCTTAGCTGGGCATACTGGCATATACTTGTAATTCCACTACTGGGGACCCTGAGGTGGGAGGATCTCTGCAAGTTTGAGGCCAGCCTGTTCTACACAGTGAGTTCAAGGCTAACCTGCACTACACAGTGAGACTGTTTCAAAAAACCAAAAATAAAAATTCCTAGCCGGGCGTGGTGGCACATACTTGTAATCCCAGCAGTTAGGAGGCTGAGGCAGGAGGATCACCCCAAGCTCAAAGCCAGCCTGAGCTACATAAGGCTGGTCTAAACTACATGGTGAGACCCTGTCTCAAAAACAGTAACAACAACAAAAAGTGCAATTCCTGCCTTCCGGATCTAATCTCAGGATCATAGGTCATTGGTTTCCTCTGGGTCTTAGTGTTTTTGATAACCTATCTAGAAGCAGTAACAAAATCTCTTATTATTACAGGAAACAGCAACAGGAACAAATACGAAGGCCAAGAGCATAGTGCGTTAGGTTTGCTATTGAACACTCAGGAATTTGGCAAGTAGAACATTTATAAAGTCCAGAAAAACCAGACTGTTCCATTACCCGGTAAGTCACTAGACTGGGGAAAAGAATGGAATTGGGGTGGAGCTAGGAACCCGAGTCCCAGCCCAGCCAGGCCCCTGACTCACTGGCCATAATGGCGTCACTTCCTGTCTCCAAGCGCCAGCTCCCCACCAGCTCCTTCTCCTGCCCTCACATGGAAGGGAAATAACAGTTATGTCTGAAGAAAGCTAGGCATGATTATTTCATTTCTTTTTAAAACATTTTTCAGATAGGGTCTAACTATGTAGTCCAGGCTGGCCCTGAATGATGATCCTCCTGCTTCAGCCTCCTGAGCCTCGGGATTACAGGTGGGCTTCACCACGCCCAGCAGCTTTCCTTGGCTCTTATGGCCAAAAGGACACTGGTACTCGGCCAACCCAGAGCGCTGGAGAGGTTTTGGAGATAACTGGAGGATCGCTGCGAATTCAAGGCCAGCCTCCTCTCCACAGCGAGAGCCTGTCTGAAAAAAAAAAATAGGTCTGGGCTGGAGATGTAGCTCAGTGGTAGAGCACTTACCTAGGTACCATCAACAAACCCCCCCCCCCACACAAATCCAACAGGGCTCTGTGAGTTGCCAGCGTCCCCGTGGATTCCAAGCTGACTTTGATTTAGGATGACATCAAATCGAAATGATGCCAAGCCCAGAGAGTTCTAAAGCCTACGAGACCCAAGCGGGAACGCAGTCCGTACCAAAAAGCCCTGCAATCAGCGGGATTGTGCGCCTCCCGCGCCCTCAGATCCCAGCGCAGCCCTGGCTCCCCCTAGCGGACGCTTCCTGCACCACAGGCCTCGCCCGCCCCGCCCCGCAAACATTCCCAAGGGACGCGTGGGGAGCCTTTCAGGTCTGGGGTCCCGGGCCCAGGACGCATGCAGACGACAGACGTTGGCTGCCAGGCGTCTGGTCCACAGGGGGCGCCAAGGTCCCTTCTGTTCCTCAGTGGGCGTAGGCCTCTTCTCATTAATGGAGCGCCGTACTCACAGGTCTGTGGGCTCTTAGGGCTCTGGATGGAGACTTTTTTTAGCCACCACAGATCCGAAGTGACTTTCCCAAGGCCACAGGACACATCAGTGCCAGCAAGCAGCACTTCTTCCTACCGTAGCTCACAGCTTGGCGCGCACGAAAGGTCAGGAAGGTTGTCTATGGGACCCAGGATTGTTCCCGCCTGTGTCTCCCCGGTCCACACACACTGAGACCATTCTGCCCCCCGGCACGCTCACGGAGCACCTGTGACTGGCAAACACGAGCTAGGCCTTGCTTTTGTCTCTGTCTTCTCAAGTAGGATCTCACTATGGAGCCCAGGCTGGCCCCCAACTCCTTGTGATCCTCCTGCTTCAGCCTTGAGTGCTGGGACTACACAACCGTGATCCACGGGGACGCCGGCAACTCACAACTACAGCGCCCCTTCTCCCCCGCTTCTCAAGTCCGTAGACCCCTTCGAAGGCTACTCCAGGGTCTGAGGCCCCCGGACTCAGGGCCTCCCGCAGCTTCCTCCCCGAGTGCCGGGCTCGAGGTG